>NW_026469447.1:0-12710 GCF_026875155.1 Cherax quadricarinatus
GAAATTTATACAATTATTACAGTTGGCATAAAAAAATTTTTTATTTTTTTTGGGAAAAAAAAATTCATTAGTGAATAAAAAATCAAAATGGAATTTATTTGTAAATCCTCAAAACATAACTAATGAACAGAGGAAATGTTAGTTTAGTGCCAGGAATGCTACATTGCTTATTCTGGACCCTATTTTGAATATCAGAATATTTGAACTTTGTGTTAATTGGCCAAATTAACAATTTCCGATCACTTTATTTTGTAGTTGAAAACAGTTGACTTGGCGATTTCTTGTGCTCAATCGATAGAATAGAAGTAATACTAGTGAAATAGCTAAGAATTTGGTTGATTGGAATAATGTAATTGGCCTAAAATGGGAGTCAAGTCGGCAAAATGCAATTCGTAAATATCGCTGACACATCAAAATTCGCGAGAGCATATTTCATCAATTTTCCACCAAATTTCATACTTTTGTTTTATTACCTTCACAAAAAGATTCTCTACGATTTCATAAGAAAAAATAACAAATTTTTTTTTTTTAAATTCTTGGACACTGGTGCGTGACTCCAGATTTGGGCCTTGGACCCTGAAAGGGTTAATGAGATGGAACACACAGTTCCTGGATCAGTAGGTCAGTAGGTAACTGACCACTGAGCGGGTTATCATAGAAACAAATATCTGCATCAGGTGACTTTCGTGACCAATAAAAGTCCACTACCAATGTTACTGAACAGTATCACGGAAGGACAAAATCTGTTTCTTACCTGTCCTTTTCTGTCAGCGGACATATGTCATAGCCATCCCAGTAGTCTGTGCATGAGTCTAGGACAATATCTGCTGTGCCCTGGGGATAACAAAATAAGATAAAAAATATATAGTTTGAGAAAGCAGTTTTGAATCAACTGGAGCAAAGGAAATAAACATTGTAAGGTTTGTCAATAAGAATATATTGATAAACCATTATCACTCAAATAAGAATATATTCCTAGCCTTCTAAAACTTCCTTATTATTTTGCAGTCCTACTCTTTCTTATCCATAATTCTTTCAATAACAGCTCTACCATACATTTTACCCAGTAAACTCAACAGGCTTATTTCATCATGATTTTTTAAATTTATTTTTTATCCCCCTTTCCATTATACAAAGGAACTATGCATGCTCTGTCAGTCCCTAGGTACCTTCCTCTTTCATATATATATTGAAGAAATGCACCACTCCAAAACTATATACCCACCTGCTTTTAGGATTTGTTTTAATGCCATCTACTTTACCCTCTTTCATGCTAACCACTTCCTCATGCACCTCCCCTATGGCTTGCTAAAAATATCTAACATAGACAGGACTCGCAGCAATGGCTTTAAACTGGAAAAATTCAGATTCAGGAAGGATATAGGAAAGCACTGGTTTGGTAATAGAGTTGTGGATGAGTGGAACAAACACCCGAGTACCGTCATAGACGCTAAAACGTTGTGTAGTTTTAAAAATAGGTTGGATAAATACATGAGTGGGTGTGGGTGGGTGTGAGTTCGACCTGACTAGCTTGTGCTACTAGGTCGGATGCACTGCTCCTCCCATAAGTGACATTTTTGACCTCACTAGGTCAAGGCATTGGTTTAAGCCGGTACGAGAACTGGAGCTGCCTCGCATAGGCCAGTAAGCCTGTTGCAGTGTTCCTTCTTTCTTATGTTCTTACACTCACATCTGGCTCTTCCATGCTTATAAAAGGTCTTATACCTTCCTGCCCAATGCAAAAATATACTGTTAAATCCATTTGTTCCACAGGGTTTCTCAACTTATTTATCTCACTCCAAAACTTTTTCTTTATTCTCTGCAAAATTTGTTGATAAAATCTTGCCCACTCCCACTTACTTTTATTTTACTCAGTAACTTATGTCTGTATGATAGATATTATTTCATAACTGGGCTCAATTTAAACTTCAGATGCTATGTACATGTATCTTTCAACGTTGTTCACAACTAGTGCAGTCATAGCCATACGGAATATATCTAAAAGGTAATAAATTCAGAGAGTCTACTGAGCAAATTTTGAACAAATCCTATGGTTAGCTTTTAATTTAGAGGTTGTCTATGAAGCCAGAAAATATAGTTACTGTTTAACCCTTTCACTGTCTTTTATGTAGATGTACATTATTGATGCCAGCATCACTCACACAGATGTGTGAAAAGTTGGCCACCGTGCACTTGTAATAGTTATCTGTATGAGCAATAATAATATTCATCAGTGTATCATAAAAAGAATAACTAGCAGTAGTCAAGTTCAGTGGAATCATTTATTATATGACAATCTGGCTTAATTCCACTGTTACTATCATTAAACTGTGAAACATTTGGCCCAAATGAAGTACCGTTCTGCCAGTTCCACACCCTCTTCATCTGTGGGTACATATTATTTGCCATTAGTGTTACAGTTAATGGTGTTATCATAGCTGCTGGGGGTTCACTGCTGGTGGTACTGTCCTCGCTGATGGTGTCACAGCATGTTTGGTGGTGTTGTCAGTGGTGCTAGTGTTGGCATGGTTGGTGTTGTTGTCACTGATGCAAGTGCTATCTCTGCTGTTGTTGCTGCAGGTGGTGTCCTGAAACTACCTGCAGCAACAACACCTTCAATGTCACAATCACTATCAATATCTCTTGCAACAGTGTCCTCCTTTCTAGATGCATTACCACAGACCAATGAAACAACACATGATCGAGAGCCAGGCCTTGTGTAAAGCCACTTTGGTGTTCATTTAATGGACGAATATTCTGTATCATTATCACTGCACTCAGCACTCTACTTCCTATACACATCTTCTCTACTGTCATCACCCACATAACTCCAATCACTATCCAATTCAGAGGTGAAGAACAGTCAGTGTCCACTTTGCTGCGTAGCAAAACCAGAGGTGGAAGGCACTGCTATATCTAGTGTTTAACTGGCACCTCTCTCGTTCCTTGTCATACCACCATTGCCATCTCCTTCAAAATGGGTAAATGATCCTCCATTATCATCATCTTCAATGTCACTGGTGTCAGGACTGATTAGTATTTCCTGGATTTCACTGTGAGAAAGGTTGTGTTGTATGCCAGCAATTTTGGGCCTATGTTTACTGAGTGACATTATTCAGAATACCCCATGCCTACCCATACAGCATGAACTTTTTCCTAGGAAGCACTACAAATTTGAGTCCAAGAAAAATTGTGCATACTAATACACTGGACACACAGCCATCACTTGTGTACTAGAAAGTTGGGAGACAGTTTAAAAGATTATTAGGTTTTGTTCTTACAGTGCTTCCTTTCATCACCATGGGGAAGTGGGACAGAATTCTTCGTCCATAAGCCATGTGAGTCATAAAAGGTAACTAAAATGCTGGAAGACAGGGGGCTAGTAACCACTTCCCATATAAGAGTTACTGAAAAGGACAAAGACTAGACCTCAAAACAATGTGATTTACAATTTCCATGGATCTCAGTGCAAAGATTTACAAACTTCTTTAGGCATTTATTTTCTCTTGTTTTGTGGCAGAGACAATTTAATTTGTTGGGTATCTCACATAATTTTAGTTTACTGTTTTACATAAACAGGGATTCCATGGTCCTCTTCACCTACTCTTAAGCAGAGGGGACTAATTACACCGTCTTTCACTGTCTTATGTACATACATAATTCAACAGACTTCACATTACGAATTAGACAAGTGTTATATTTGGGTATCTTTACATAGTAAAGATCCCCAAAATGTAGCACTTGTCTAATTCATCATCCTTGCTGGTATTGTATATCATTAGTTAGGCTTAAGCTTGCCAAAAATACTCGGCATAACTACAGGTTTTTAACATTCACTCAAGTGTCACACATTTCTGTATAAACAATGTATCATGCTGAATAAAACTTGTATTTGTATCTATTCATATACAACAATACATAGTTGGAAAAGTACACACAATATTTCTAATACACACAATAACGTTTGATTTTCAATTTAGTTACACTAAAAATATATTCACCATTCACTATAAGCTAAGGATGAAAATATTTTAAGGTAAGTACTGTATATGTATACTTTAGACCTAGCTCTACTGCTCACTTAATATATGAGTGTACACATGTTATCAAGCTTTTAGGTATATGCATTTGAAACTTAAAAAAAAAAAAAAAAAAAAAAAAAGGGCTATGCTCATTACAGCTTTCGCTTTACAGCAGTGGCCTGGGGTCTAATCTGCTGTGCAAGTGGAGGCCTGGCTGTACAAGATTCTTGTAAATGACTGAACAGGAATTGCATATTTTACCTGGGACATTAACTCTAGTTTCCGTGAAGCACGATCCCGCACCAGTACTGACACCATGTGAGGAAATGGGAACTTGAGTTTAGTGATCATCAGAGACTTGGCCAGCCGATCTTTACACGCCATATCTGGTGGCTAAACAAATAACACTTTACAATAATGCAGCACAATTATAAAATAAATTAGTTTGATTTTATTGCTTTACTCTAAGTTAAATTTGTGTATTGCCCCATTTTTGCTGTACTGTACGTACACCTCCCATCCGACTTATGACCGAGCTTGGTTCCGACTAACCGGTCGTAAGTCAAAATGGAATACGTCAAACTTACTACTGAATATCAGCAGGACACTATGTAATGATTTTATTTTATTGTTTTATTTTGGTATTTAATTTTTTACTTTACTTTCATGCTGTTAGTACTGTATTTTATACGTAAGGTTTAGGAGAAACACTGTGTACAATGTTTATTTCCCAGAACATCTGCATACAAAACACAGTCCTAAGTCGAGTGGTTGTATGTCGAGCAGGTCGTAAGTCGGATGGAAGGTATATTATTATATTCATGAGGGAGTGCTAAACCTGTGAGGGTCTTACAGCTGCGGAATAAGGAATAGATGAGAAGCTTCAGTTACCTTGGATCAACTCCTTCAGCAACATCGTGATTAGTTACCCAAAATGCATTGCATAATTAGTGCCTTTCTTTTGTCCCAACCATTGTTTTAATTCATGTAAAGCACATCATTTATATGGCATAAAACATACAGGCATCCCTTGCTTTAAGGTACTTTGCTTTACAGTGCTTCACTACTACACGCTTTTCAATAACAGTAGAACCTTATATTACATGGATTTATTTGGCACGTTCTGGTTATTGCACTACTGAAAAATTGCTGCACAGTTTTATACAACATTTCATAAAATTAACTTAACAGGGTTCCGTTTGCAGGCGAGGAAAAAAAATTTCCCAGCTCAGGCTGCTGCCTTGTTGTGGGTCACATCACTGTGTCAGTGGGAAAGACCTACCCCCATCCCCTGTCACCTCAACACTCCTGCCACCCCCATTCCAGCCTTCATGAATACGTGTCCAGTACCATTCTCTCTGAGGAGCTACCTGTGTTTGAGAATTGTGTTTTGATCTTTTAATTGCTATATTTTGTATCTGCCAAGAATCATGGCACCCAGTAGGCATACGAGTGTTGCTGAAAGTGGCAAGAAAAAGTATATGCGTTTAAGTCTTAGAGTTATGAAGAAAATAGAGATATTAGACAAGAGATAGCCTATGAGTTTAATTGTACAAACTTATGCCTTTGAAGCATCAGTTTGTACAATTAAAAAGAATGAGGTAAATATACAAGTTAGTGTGATGAATAACTGACTAACTTATCTGACTGACTTGCTGACAGACTTAACAGATTTACTTTTACTGACTATACTAACTTTTTTTGACTTGACTGACTTACTTGATTGACTTTACTGACCTGACTGATTTACTGACTGATTGACTTCACTTTAATGAATTACTGACTTAAAGTTAGACTTTTTCACTGAAGAGGACCCTGACAAATCTAGAAGCAGTGCTCTGAAATGGTGTCTAGAGCAGCTGATACCTTACTGTCAGCTGAGTAATGTACTGCACGGTAAAATAGCCCCGAAATCCACAACAGAATTTATGCACACTCCAGTATAACCATCGACTTCAGTATCAGAGCCTCTACCATCCACCTCAGCCCAGTAGGCCACAGCATAACTCTCCACTCCCTTCACAATCATTGACAAACACCAGCAGCCACAATTTAACCCTTTCAGGGTCTAGAGGCCAAATTTCAAAGTGTGCACCAGGGTCCAAGAATTTTCAAAAAATAATTTTGTTATTTTTTTCTTATGAAATGGTAGAGAATCTTCTTGTGAAGGTAATAAAACAAAAATTACGAAATTTGATGGAAAACTGACGAAATTATGCTCTCGCGAATTTTGATGTGTCAGTGGTATTTACGCATCAGCGATTTTGCTGACTTTGACTCCCATTTTAGGCCAATTACAATATTCCAGTCAACTAAATTCTTAGCTATTTCACTAGTATTACTTCTATTCTATTGACCGAGCACGAGAAATCATCAAGTCAACTGTTTCAACAACAAAATAAAGTGACCGGAATTTGGTAATTTGGCCAATTTTTAAAGCAAAGTTCAAAATAATCCAATTTTAAAATAGAGTCCAGAATAAACAATGCAGTCATTCTGGCACTAAACTAACATTTCCTCTGCTCATCAGTTACGTTTTCAGCTTTACAAATGAATTCCATTTTTATTTTTTATTCACATAATGAATTTTTATTCAAACCAAAAAACAGAAGATTTACTGTTATGCAATACTGTAATAATTGTATAAATAATATCACCACATTTGTGAATGTATATTAGACCACCAGCTGTCATGTATTAGACTTGTGAGGTCATTTGTTTACTCTTGAACATCGGCAAAAATTTACATTTCTGCTACTTTGAGCTCAGTTTTTAAGCCATTTCCAGTACTAAAACCAATCAAAATCATCTCTATTTCTGTAGTATATCTTCCATTCTATCAAATGAGACGACAAAATTGCAAATACAACTATAAAAAACATACGAAAAAACACTGCAAATTTGCTGTTTTAATTGAAAATTACGGTCTCAGTTTTTTTTCTCTAATTATGTACTGTGTGCTGCAGGATTTGTTTTATGTGGTGCACACATACCTCATAGATGTATTCTCTCATATCTAGGCCCAAATTTACTGCTCACAGCTTATCAGAGTGAGCTGAACTCATGGTGTAGATCTATGGTTTGGACCTGAACGTAAAGCCGTAGATCTACGGCACGGACCTTGAAAGGGTTAAGGAAAGAAATACTATTACTCCTGTTGCATTTGTAGTCTTAACCCTTTCACCGTTGGTCCTGTAATATTACAGCTTGTAAGTGTCGGTCCCGTAATACTACGTCCAAAATTCTAGCAGCTTCCAATCTTACTAAAGAAAGCTGGTAGGTCTACATATGAGAGAATGGGTCTGTGTGGTCAGTGTGCACAGTATAAAAAAATCCTGGAGCATGCAGTGCATAATGAGAAAAAAAACTCTGATCATGTATTTTTGGTTTAAAACAGCAACTTTGCAGTGTATTTTAGTATGGTGTTAATGGTTGTATTCTCATTTTCTTGTCTCATTTGATAGAAAGAAGATATGTTTCAGAAAAAGAGATGATTTTGAATGGTTTATGGACTAGAAGTACCTTGAAATTGAGCTTAAAATAGTGGAAAATGTTCGATTTTGCCGATGTTCAAGAGTAAACAAATCATGTCACACATCCAATACACGTCAATTGATGGGGTTAATAACTTTCAAAATGTGCTGATATTATTTATACCATTTTTACAATAATACAGTAGTCTGCATAACAGTAAATTTCTGTTTTCTGTGTAAATAAAAATTCAAAATGGAATGCAAGCGTAATAAAGAGGGGCCTGGAGATGTGACTAATGAACAGTGAAAATATTATTTTAGTGCTGGAATATTGCATTAATCTGAACCCTATTTTGAAATTAGCCTTCCTTGAATTGTGTATAAAATTGACCAAATTACCAATTTTGATAATTTTATTGAGCAGTTGAAATAGGAAAATGGATGGTTTCTTGTACTCAGTCGGTTTAAAACAAAAGGAGCTCTAGAGAAACAGCCATGAGTTTGGTCAACTGGAACAATAGAATTGGCAAAAATAGAGCTAACAATATGCGATTCTAAATTGCTGAGGTATGACTTGGGGGTAATTTTGAGGTTTCCCGTTTTATACCTATTGGACAATTTTACATTTTTGAGAATAGTCATGGTCAACTGTATCAAAAGTTTTGTGAAGGGTTTGAATGAAAGGGAAACCCCAGTGGGGACTTACAAAGCCTATGTTGGTGCCGTATTAATACGCAAAAATTCTAGCGGATTCAAATCTAGTGGGAGAAAGTTGGTAGATCTATATGTGAGAGAATGGGTCTGTGTGGTCAGTGTGCACAGTATAAAAAAAAATCCTGCAGCATGCAGTGCATGAGAAAAAAAAACTCCGACAGCTTTTTTGGTTTAAAATGCTGACTCTGAGGTGTATTTTCATATGGTATTTAAGAGAATTTTTCATTTTCTTGGTCTCATTTGATAGAATGGTGATATATTATAGAAACAGAGATGATTTTGACTGGTTTCCAATGAAAAAGTACCTTAACCCTTTGAGGGTTTCGGACGTCTAGTACGTCTTACGTGCAGGGGTTTTTGACGTACTAGTACGCATAAATTCTAGCACCTCAAATTCGCGGGAAAAGGCTGTAGGCCTCCGTATGAAAGAATGGGTCTATGTGGTCAGTGTGCATGGTATAAAAAAAATCCTGCAGCACACAGTGCATAATGAGAAAAAAAAAAAACTTTGACCGTTTTTTTTTTGAAAAAAACAGCGACTTTGCACTGTATTTTCGTATGGTATTTATTTTTGTATTTCTAGTTTCTTGGTCTCATTTTATAGAATGGAAGGCATATCACAGAAATTGAATGATTTTGGGTGGTTTTACAATGAAAAGTCCTTGAAATTGAGCTCAAAGTAGCAGAAATGTTCGATTTTTACCAAAGTTCAAAAGTAAACAAATCATGCCAAGCGTCCAATACACTTCAACTGGTGAGTCTAATATTCTTTTGCAAGTGCGCCAATATGATTTATACCTTTTTTTACACTAATGCAGTACTCTGCATAACAGTAAATCTTCTATTTTTTGTGAGAATAAAAATTCAAAGTGGAAAGCAAAAGAATGTAAGAGGGGCCTTGAGATGTGACTAACTGAACACAGGAATGTCATTTTAGTGCCAGGAATGTATTTCTTATTTGTTCTGAACCCTATTCGGAAATTGGCATGTTTTTTAAATTTGTGTGAAATTGGCAAAATTGCTAAATTCTGACCACTGTATTGGATAGTTGAAAATCGTAAATGGGTGGTTTCTTGCACTTATTCAATAGAAAAAATGTAGTTCTAGCGAAATATTCATGTTTTTTGTCGACTAGTACCGTGGAATTGGCCGAAAATGGGGCTCAAAGTGGGCAAAATCGCCGATGCGTAAACATCGCCGAGACTGCTAATTCGCGAGAAGGCATAATTCCGTAAGTTTTCCATCAAATCTCATAATTTTGGTGTCATTATGATCGGGAAAAGATTCTTTATCTTTTCAAAAGAAAAAATTTTTTTTTTTTTTTTAAATTTGGCCAACCCTGAGAATGAGTTTCTGAGAGGGCCTGTCAACCCTCAAAGGGTTAAAATTGAGTGAGGAAATGTTCAATTGTTGCCAATATTCAAGAGTAAACAAAGGATATCGCTGACCAAGAGGCGTCCAACTGGCCAGTCTAATGCATTCATAAATGGGTTGACATTATTTATACAATTATTACAATGATGTAGTAGTTTGCATAACAGTAAATTTTCTATTTTTTGTGTGAAGAAAAAATCAAAATGGAAAGCAAGAGTAATATAAGAGGGGCCTGGAGATATGACTAATGAACAGTGAAAACGTTATTTTAATGCCAGAAATATCTGCATTGTTTATTCTGGACCTTATTTTGAAACTGGCATCTTTTGAAATTTGTGTGAAAGTAGCCAAATTGCCAATTTCTGACCACTTTATTTCGTAGTTGAAATTGTGAATGGGCAGTTTTTTGTACATATGGAGTTCTAGCAAAATAGCTACGAGTTTGGTCGACTGGAACAATGGAATTGGCCAACAATAGGGCTCAAAGTGGGTAAAATCGCCATTGTGTATTTATAGCCAAGACCGCTAACTGCTGAGAGCATAATTCCATAAGTTTTCCATCAAATTTCATAGTTTTGGTGACATTGCCATTGGAAAAAGATTCCCTGTCATTTTACATTTTCCTTTTTCAACAATGAGAGCAAGTTTGTGAGCAAGAGTCTCGACAGTGAAAGGGTTAAGCAGTAAAAACAACATAATACATCGTGACAATGAACAACAATTACATATTGACTTTTATTTTTGTAAGATCTGGAAATCTAAAAATAGTTATTTGGCCTTTTTTTTTGGCTTCCAGGAACATAACCCTATTTTTTTCATAAGTTCTTCAGTTTATCTAACACAGATTTTTATCTAACACCGCATTTTCATGAACATAACTACCGTGTAATATAAGGGTCTACTGTATATTCATGTTTAGTATTTTCAGTGCTTGCCTTGCTCTCAAGATTTTTTTGTAATTTTTCATTTATTATTTTTACTTTCGCATTGTTTTCTGAAGGCCCAGCGTTACTGCACAGTTAATGAATCATAGCGTGCACTGTCAAGTAAAAAAAAAAAAGGGGGTTGTGATTCACTTTAAGGTAATTTTGCTGTACAGCAGCAGTCTGGAACCTACTCACTGCATTAGCAAGGTATGCCTGTAAACATCATTATTATTATCATTATCATCAAGGCACCCTCTTAAAGGGGTAGGCACTGTTGCATGCCCAAGGCATCTATGTACCCTTGCAACCACTCTGCAAATATAGTCTATTGTCTGTAAAATATGTGTAGATTTTTTAAATTAAAAGCTTGTTCCATCACATTAAAAATACATTATTATAATGATAAAGAAAGCTGTGTGTGTTAAGGTACTTACCACATGTCTGAATGTTGATAATTGGTGTTCTAACCTGAAGGGTTCTAAGGTGCTTACTAAATGTCTAAATGTTGATAACTGATGTTCTAACTTGAAGGGTTTGAAGGTACTTACCACATGACTGAATGTTGACAATTGTTCTAACTTCAAGGGTTCTAAGGTACTTACCACATGTGTGAATGTTGACAACTGGTGTTCAAACTTGAAGGGTTCAAGGTTTACCCATGTTTGAGTTGAAGGTGTTCAAACTTCAAGGGGTTCTAAGGTACTTACCACATGTCTGAATGTTGACAACTGGTGTTCTAACTTGAAGGGTTCTAAGGTACTTACCACATGTCTGAATGTTGACAATTGGTGTTCTAACATGAAGGATTCTAAGGTACTTACCACAATTCTGAATGTTGACAACTGGTGTTCAAACTTGAAGGGTTCTAAGGTATTTACCATATGTCTGAATGTTGACAACTGGTGCTCAAACTTGAAGGGTTCTAAGGTACTTACCACATGTCTGAATGTTGACAATTGGTGTTCTAACATGAAGGATTCTAAGGTACTTACCACATGTCTGAATGTTGACAACTGGTGTTCAAACTTGAAGGGTTCTAAGGTACTTACCACATGTCTGAATGTTGACAACTGGTGTTCTAACTTGAAGGGTTCTAAGGTACTTACCACATGTCTGAATGTTGACAACTGGTGTTCTAACTTGAAGGGTTCTAAGGTACTTACCACATGTCTGAATGTTGATAACTGGTGTTCTAATTCAAAGGGTTCCTGAGCTTGTTTGCTGAAGCCTATTTGTTTAGCCAGTTCACACAAACACCTGCAGAGATGATACACTCATTTTAAATACTCTAAAATTAAGATGATTCTCAAGAAATAACTCGACAATAAACCAGAAAACTCAGAAAGGATGACTTAAAAACAACTGTATTATTGCAAAAAAATTTGAGTAAAATTTTAGTCAATAAAACAGAACAAATAATGTTGAAGAGTCAGATTTCTACATGTGCAGCTTTTCTTATTTTTTTAATAACTGATCTATTTTGAGGACAACAAACATGGGAAATAAAATTGATTTAAGCACCGTTTTCAAAAACAAACAAAAATGTCAGGAAAAACATACAGTTGTTTAGGACAGTTCTAAAAAGCTTACATTACTGTTACTTAGAAAACAAGTGGAATGCAACAAACATAAGAAAAAGAAACACTAAGGAGGGAAAAATATGTCAATAGAGTAATGTACAGAAGAGCCCTAATTAATGGACACCTAAGGATATATTAGACACATCAACAATTACAAACAGGCACTGGAGGTACCAAAGGAGGGGGGGAGGAGGCTTCAGTCTCAAAAAATCCTTAGCCCAAAATTAAGAATAATAATAATTTTTTTTTTTATTCAAAATAGTTTTTTAAGCTAATATTTAGGTTTTTTAAATCTTATCATCAATATATTAGCTTGAAGAACAAAAAGATATATGTAACTTAACAATCATAAGTGTTATATTATGAAGAAATATCAAGTGGAGTGCATGCAAAGGCAAAAAATATTTTTTTAGATATCTGTAGATACAAAGAATGTTATTCATAGAGGCAAAGAAGGGAATATATGAGAATATAGTGGTACCAACACTCTTACATGAGCGTGAAGCATGGGTTGTAAATGTTGCAGCGAGGAGGCAGCAGGAGGGGGTGGAGATGTCCTGACTAAGGTCAATGTGTGGTGAAAATATTATGCAAAGAATTTGCAGTTTGGAGATTAGGGGG
>NW_026469448.1:0-11153 GCF_026875155.1 Cherax quadricarinatus
AAAATTTTTATTTTTTTAAATTTTTTTTATTGAAAACATTAGCCATTTCCCCCAAGGCAAGGGGGCCCCGAAAAAGAAAAACTCTCATACATTAACCCTCACCTCTTGCCAGGGGATTTTACCTCCATTATAAAACTGCAACTTTAACCCCCCTTCTCTGCCGCACGTAAATTCCATCCCGGGAATCAAGTCTGGCCGCCGGTTTTAGTGAATCCCTTCATTTTGTTCCCTTTGCTTACCTCCAACAGCACGTCAAGTCAAAAAAAACCATTTGTCTCCATTTTTTTTCCTATCTAACACTCTCACATGCTTCTGAATCCAAGCCCCTTGCACACAAAACCCCTTTACCTCCTCCCTTAAACCCTTTTCCTAGGCCCCCTTACCTCCCCCCTTCCCTCCACAAAAAGGTTTATACACTCCGAAGTCATTCTATTTTGTTCCATCCTCTCTACAGTTCAAACTATCTCAGTAACCCCCCTTCAGCATCTGGATAATCCCACACCTCCTTTTTAAGCCCAAAAAAATTTTAAAAAATGAATTGAAATTTACGGGTATCATTGTTTTTTTTTTATGGGGTTTCACGACCTAGGCACGATGATTTAAACACTTTCATAATCCTTCAAGTGACCCTCCTTCATGCCAAAAACTGTTTTTATACTTCCACCTCCAGAACCACACCCCCACCCTCCTTCAGATTACATACACTAATTTCCCAACCCTCCAGAACTGCCACACCCCCCTCCATCCTTTTGGGTACAGGCATGTGCTACGTTTTTCAAACAGCATACCCTTATCATCCTTGATAGACCAAACCTTCCGTATTTCCCCTTTCCCACAATTCAACATCCCCACCACCTGCAACAGGCTTACTTTCTTACCCTACCTATGACAACCCCACAATGGCCCCCTCTAAAATTAATTGAAATTTTTTGGGCCAAAAAAACGTTTATAAAAAAAGGGCATTAACTGTACAAACTGAAAATAATGCCAGGATTTTGCTGACCTTAAGTACCACTTTTCGATCCAAGGAAATTTACCTTATGAACTTTTCCCACCAGGGGCCCACCGATGTCTGACCAAGGGTCACCTGACAAGCTCTAAGATGATCTAATTTTTTTAAGGGAGTGGCCCAACCCCAAGCACCACCAATTGACGCTTGTTAGACCAAGCCGATAGGAATCCTTCGTCTTGGAGCTGGATTTTACAAAGGGAAAATATTTTCCCCATTGAGACAAAAAAAAAAGAGGGGGGTTTTTTAAGGATATTTGATTAAACCAAGGAAGGGGCAAAAAGTTAAATTTCCCGGATCAGTTTTCTTTTGCCACAGAAGGAATCTTCTTTTTCAGGGAACTAATCACACACTGCTGTAAAATTTGAGACAAAGTCCTGACTATATGTTTACTAACATCTTATTTTGACAAGCAAAAGAAAAAAACATTTTCTTTTCATTTTTTTCCTAAAAATATATTTATTCTTAATACATAAAGGTATAAAAACTAAGAAAATTACATAAATTTTTCATTTATTAACATGCAAAAAACCTATTTAATATTTATTTTGTAAAAATATGTAGGTTCCACATACATAACCCAAGCTCTACAACCAATATAGAGTTTAAGTAAGTAACACTTATTTCATTGACTTGTATTTTTTGTATATACAGCACCCGATTTTAAGGGTCTTCACTCTGGAACCCCGAGTTGGGCTCCCGTAGTTTAAACCCCCCACATTTATTTTTTTTCAGTAAACTAACTTGGGGCCTTCTATTTAGGTGGCCCCGATAAAAACCCTGTACCATATAAGTTTGTTGAAAAACAAAAGCAGACTTCTAACCCTAATGGTTTGTCAAAAGGCTTAAGGTTTAATAATGCACGCACTGTACTCATACTCCCCTTTACTCATTTTTTTTGGGGGGCCCATGCCAAATTTACCTTTACCCACTTTCAAGTAAATTTCAGGCCCGCGAATTTCATTATGTCCGTTTTTTTTTCACTCAGCAACATCCCTGCATCATGATTTTTTTTGTGTTATTATTTTTTAAAAAATATGACAAAATGTGATTTTTTGTTTTATTTTTAAAGGGTTTTGCAATAATTATATTCTTTTTGTGAATTATTTATTTTTATTGTCATTTTAAAGGGATTAGTCCAGTTTACTCACGACTCTTGGAACCAATTAATGACACATGGTGGGGTATACTGTACTTAAATTTTAGCAATGTAGTTTTAGAAATTACTGAGGAAAACAACATGGGGTAGCAGAGGAAAAATCATTGCGATTACCTTTCCACTGCCAGACCCCAGAGTCCGAGTCACTTCCACCAACCAGATTTGTTTTCCCTTTTCATTTTTGTCTGAGTCGTTGTCTTTATCAAACCCACTACCGACCCGACTGATCCTCGTCCTGTCTAGCCACTGTCTTCTATTCTAAAAAAATTAATTACAAAATTTTTACACCCCATAAAAGAGCTCGACACTAAATGCTTCCTATTTTACATTCCTGCCAACTTCACCCAGTCTATATTCGTCAGTACGTATATTGATCTTTTTTTAAAATTTTTTTTTTAAAAGTCAGCTGTCCCCCACTGAGGAGGGTGCCCCAAAAAAAAAGAAAATTCCCCAAAAAGAAAATACTTTCATCGTCATTCAACCTTTCACCTAACCAACATTAATCACCTTTTTGCAGAGGTGCTCAGAATACAACAGTTAGAAGTACGTATATACTATAAAGTAACAAAATATCCCCCAAATGCCAAAACCCCAAACCCCCTTTAAAGTGAGGCAAAGTACTTCCTTTCCCGGACTCAAGTCCGGCTATATAAAAATAACTGGGTTTTCCCCGAAATTTTCCTCACTAAATATTACCCTGCCACATTCCCCAAAAATCGTCAGGTCCCAAAAAACCATTCGTCTCCCTTCACTCCATCTAACACCTCAAAACCCGCTGGAAGTCCAAGCCTTCGCCCCAAAACCCCCTTTTTTACCCCCTCCCTCCAACCTTTTCGAGGGCGACCCCCCCCCCCGCCCTTCTTCCCCCAAGATTTTGTACTCTCCAGCTTGTACTTTGATCCATTTTTCTCAAATGACCAAACCCCCTCACAACCCTCTTCAGCCCTCGACTAAAACTTTTATTAAACCCCACCTCCTAAATTTCCCCCCCTCCCCCAATTTTCTGCATAGTTTTACACCCCCCACGTCCTTAGGACACTCCACTGCCTTTAACCCGCTCCTGGGCGCAGCTTTTACAACCCAGCTCACACTTATATTAGGGTTTTTGGGGGTACCACAAACTGTATACTTTTTTCAAAACATTCCCCTTTCTTTGCCCCCAAATAGATTACATTTTATTTTGTAAAAAAATTTTTTTTTCTTTGGGAAACCCACGGCCCATTTTCCATTAAAGGAAAGGCCCCCAAAAAAAGAAATCCCTTTAAAAAAGTTTTTGGGGTTATCCCAAGTAATCTCCCATAATGCTGCTTTTTATGAAAAATTGATGAAAACTTTTATTTGGTGTGTACCTGTCCATGAATAGATTTACTTTTTTACTTTTTAAAAATTTTATACAAAAAAAAAGAGGGTTTCCGGGGAACCCAAAAAAATTTTGAAAAATTTAAGATACGGGGAAACATTTAGGAAATTTTTATTGAAAAAAAAATTTCCCCCTAAAGGGTGGACTTCGTCAGTCCTACACAAAGAAAATGATGAAGACAGTAGTATTTTGAGGTAATCACCCCCCTCACCAGAGTCAATGTGTTCTTTTCATCATTTTGAAAAGAAAACAAAAATTCTTTTAAAGACTGAGGGACTGAAAAACACCCAACTCCGGCTGAGGGACTAAATTACATCAACTCCGGGCAAAAGGGACTGATTACATCAATTTCCAGGCTGAGGGACTGTTTTACATAAACTCCGGGCCTGAGGGACTGATTACATCAACTCCAGGCTAGGGACGATTTATCAACTCCAGGCTGGGGGAAACGTTTATATCAACTCCGGGCTGAGGGCCCTGATTACATCAAACTTCTTCTGTTCTTCAACATTTTTATGTACAGGACTGAGGGAACCAAAATTGGGGAAAAACGTTTCCCAATAAAGATACCCAAATTTTCACGTTTTTTTAAATTATCTAGTTTAAGTTCCCCAGATAAAAAAAAAGACCTTTTTCCCCCTTTAAATGTAATAGCCCGCAATACGCTATATCAAAAAAAACCCTATTTTCATTCATTTCCGTCTGTTCTTTCCCCTAGCCTTCCTTGAAACCCCCAATATAAATTTGGGAACCCAAAATCGTTTCCCCTTATATTTGTTTGGGATAATTTTTGAACATTTTTTTTTCACCATCTCCATTCAATCACTCCATAAAACTGGTTATTACATATTTAAAACTCTCAGTGGCCCTCACATATTATTATTATAATCAAAGAAAGCGTTAGACCAACAAGGGGTCATGCAGCACTGTGGGGCAGAAAACAGTGCTGGGGCTATAAACAACTAGGTGGAGAGGGGATCAGAGGTGAGGGGACACTAAGGGCTATGTGTCAATGTTCGTACAGTAAAGCAACTGCTGAAAAAAGGTAAAAAAGTGATTGTGAATCAAAGGCAGAGCCATCTGCAAGAAGGGAAGACAGGGTAAGAGTGGTAGGGTGGCGGAGTTGTTGGAGGTAAATCCTGCGAGCTCGCTGGTAAACCGGGCAATCTACAAGAAAATGAAGAACCGAAATAGGGACCCGACAAACCTCACAGAGAAGAGGGTGTCGTTCCATGAGAAGCCCATGGGTAAGGCGAGTATGGCCAATGAGGATTTGTTATGGTGCATGTCCGACCACTGTTGTTGCCAACAGCTGCAAAGACGAGCAGACATGACTAAAATAATCCCTGAACAGAATACCTCTATAGGAAACCGGAAGATCATGCACCGCTGACCGCAGAGCATCATCCGCCTGTTCATTGCCCTGCACAATGTGTTCAGGGACCCAACAGAAAACAAAAGCTTTGTTTTTGCTAGCCACATGGCGCAACCATAGTTGAATACGAAGGACCAATGGATGAGGGGAATCAGATTGCTTAACCCTTAAACGGTCCAAACAGATCGACATTCAAATTCGTAGTGCTACAAAAGTAGATTACAGTGGACCCCCGGTTAACGATTTTAATCCGTGCAAGAGGGCTCATCGTTATGCGAAATAATCGTTATGCGAATGAATTTTCCCCATAAGAAATAATGGAAATAAAATTAATCCGTGCAAGACGCCCAAAAGTATGAAAAAAATTTTTTTTTACCACATGAAATGTTAATTTTAATACACACAAACTGAAAAAGGCATGCACAATTACATGACACTTACTTTTATTGAAGATCTGGTGATGATTGATGGGATGGGAGGAGGGGAGAGCATTATCTTCTTACTGTTTAGAAGGGGAATCCCCTTCCATTAGGACTTGAGGTAGCAAGTCCTTTTCTGGGGTTACTTCCCTTCTTCTTTTAATGCCACTAGGACCAGCTTGAGAGTCACTGGACCTCTGTCGCACAACAAATCTGTCCATAGAGCTCTGTACCTCCCGTTCCTTCAAGACTTTCCTAAAATGGGCCATAACATTGTCATTGAAATAGTCACAAGCACGGCTTGCAACAGCTGTCAGGGTGATTTTCATCTATAAAGGTTTGCAGTTCAACCCACTCTGCACACATTTCCTTAATCTTTGAAGTAGGCACAATGGTTTCCCCACAACTGGCATAGGCTTCTCAGGGTTAGCCCCAAACCCTTCAAAATCTTTCTTAAATTTCCAAATACTAATTCCCTCACCCTTTTTACCACAGGGTTTGGCACTAGAAGCTTTCTTGGGGCCCAGGGTCACTTATTTTTCCAGAAACAGCACCGAAAATACTGTAATAATACGAAATATTCCGAGTGTATGCTTGGATGTTACCGCGGAGGCTGGCTGGTAAACAATGGGACGGAGCGGCACATGTGAGGCTGGCTGAGGGCACATTGGACGCGTCTCGGACGAAAATCGGTATGCGGGTTTTTAATCGGTATGCGCGGCAAAAATTTTGCGATAAAAGTAATCGTTATGCGGAAAAATCGCTATGCGATGCCATCGTTATGCGGGGGTCCACTGTACTTTTTTTTACATATTTTCATATATAACAAAAAAAAAAATGTAGATAAAAGTGTGTTTACACGTTTTCAAATGTAAAACAAAAAAGATGATCTACAATTTTTTACATACTTCCAGATGTTGAAAAAACGTATATATACGTTTGGACCATTTAAGGGTTAATGGCTTGTAAAGCACTGAGGGAATCTGAAATGATCACAAACGTCGAAGGAGACATATACGTATGTAATATGGAGAAGTGCTATGAGGATGGCATACAACTCGGCTGTAAAAATACTAGCCGAGCCTAACAAATGACCTCGGACAACACCGTCAGAAACACCGCCACAAACCCAACACCATCAGAAGATTTAGAACCATCTGTATAAACAGCAATGGCATGAGCATGCAACCGGAAGTGATGAAGAAAAAGAGAGCGAGAAGCAGTCGTAGATTGGAGAGCTTTGGCGCATGCCAGTAAAGAACAACTCAAACCGCAGAACCGGCCCTCGCATAGATTTTATGTTATTTAAGCCAAAGGGCCCCCCCACGTAATCTGTTATTGATGCTAAGGCCCCTCAAATAATTACGTACATTATTGATGCCTGAGTCCCTCAAGTAGATCAGTTATAGATGCCAGGGTCCCTCACGTAGATCTACGTTATTGATGCCAGGGTCCCTCACAAAGATCTATGTTACTGATGCCAGGGTCCTTCGCATAGATGTATGTTATTGATGCTAGGGTCCCTCATGTAGACCTATGCTTTGAAAACAGCTCACTAAGATAATTATTATAAACTCACTAAGATAAGCCGAGCATCGTAAATTTTGTGCTTAACCCTTAAACGGTCCAAACGTATATATACGTTCACGCGCGTAGCGCCCCAAATGTATATACATGTATACGTTTTCTTTGTCATTCATTCAACATTGCCACAATAAGCCTGAGTCACCTAGACATGAGAGAATGGGTGCGCGCACTCACTGTGCACCATATTAAAATAATTGGGGATGCCTGGGTACCATATGCTCTTTTTTCCTTTTAAAAGAAAAGAAAAGATTTTTTTTTCCTCAAAAAATTTGGGGCACTACGCGAGTGAACGTATATATACGTTTGGACCGTTTAAGGGTTAATTGATAGAACAGAATGGCATACTAGTAACACAGTTGAGAATTTGGTAGAGCAATGGAATTCCCTTAATATAGGACTGAAGAGGGAGAAATCACAGATATGTAAACTGCACTCAGAACGCTAACTTTGCACCAGTGCAATTCTGTAAAGAAAGCACTAAACCAACGAGGGTCATGCAGCTGCAATTATGTAAGTTTTCCACCAAATTTCATACCTTTGGTATAATTACCTAATTTTTTTTTAATTAATAATGGTGGACAGAGCATTATTATTTTCAGTTGTCTGGACAGTGAAAGGGTTAAAATTGGTTATTACATATTTAAACTGCTCCAATGATCACTGAACCAGTGTAAATAGTATGTAATTGACCATTTATCACTAGCTTACTTTCCTTTTTGTACTTAGTGTAGTTAACTACACAAGAAGTCTTGCATAAGAAGTCCAAAATACACTGAATAATTAGTGGCCTACTTTTGTGCCAATGTGTATCTACATCATTTGTACACCCCAAGAGAAAAATCATAAATGGGAGTGCAAATGGCCATTCATTATTGGTATCACTAACCGAGTTCTTGTATTATTATAACTAAGTGTTAAACCCACAAGGGTCATACCCTCTTTTAATGTTAACTGAAGTTTACTTTAATCTTAGTACACATATCTCCTTTCGTTGTAAATTATTTTCAAACAGACGAGATGAGTTACCTGGCTATTTGATGAAAGATTGGATATCAGATTGGAGGGAGAGAGTATGGAGGAGGTGAATGTATTCAGATATTTGGGAGTGGACGTGTCAGCGGATGGGTCTATGAAAGACGAGGTGAATCATAGAATTGATGAGGGGAAAAGGGTGAGTGGTGCACTTAGGAGTCTGTGGAGACAAAGAACTTTGTCCTTGGAGGCAAAGAGGGGAATGTATGAGAGTATAGTTTTACCAACGCTCTTATATGGGTGTGAAGCATGGGTGATGAATGTTGCAGCGAGGAGAAGGCTGGAGGCAGTGGAGATGTCATGTCTGAGGGCAATGTGTGGTGTGAATATACATGTAATGCAGAGAATTCGTAGTTTGGAAGTTAGGAGGAGGTGCGGGATAAGAACATAAGAAGAACATAAGAAAAGGAGGAACACTGCAGGAGGCCTGCTGGCCCATACTAGGCAGGTCCTTTACAATTCATCCCACTAACAAAACATTTGCCCAACCCAATTTTCAATGCCACCCAAGAAATAAGCTCTGATGTGAAAGTCCCACTCAAATCCAACCCCTCCCACTCATGTACTTATCCAACCTAGATTTGAAACTACCCAAAGTCCCAGCCTCAATAACCCAACTAGGTAGACTGTTTCCCCTCATCAACTACCCTATTTCCAAACCAATACTTTCCTATGTCCTTTCTAAATCTAAACTTACCTAATTTAAATCCATTACTGCGCGTTCTCTCTTGGAGAGACATCCTCAAGACCTTATTAATATCCCCTTTATTTATACCTATCTTCCACTTATACACTTCGATCAGGTCTCCCCTCATTCTTCGTCTAACAAGTGAATGTAACTTAAGAGTCTTCAATCTTTCTTCATAAGGAAGATTTCTGATGCTATGTATTAATTTAGTCATCCTACGCTGAATGTTTTCTAACGAATTTATGTCCATTTTGTAATACGGAGACCAGAACTGAGCTGCATAATCTAGGTGAGGCCTTACTAATGATGTATAAAGCTGCAGTATGACCTCTGGACTTCTGTTGCTTACACTTCTTGATATAAATCCCAGTAATCTATTTGCCTTATTACGTACGCTTAGGCATTGCTGTCTTGGTTTAAGGTTGCTGCTCACCATAACCCCCAAGTCCTTTCGCAATCTGTATGGCTAAGTTCTACATCATTTAATTTATAAGTACTAGTGTTATGGGCACTCCAAGCCTCAGAACCTTGCATTTATCTACATTGAACTGCATCTGCCACTTTTCTGACCAAGATAGAGTTTGTTTAAATCCTCCTGAGTTCCCTAACATCTACGTTTGAATCAATTATCCTACCTATCTTTGTGTCATCGGCGAATTTGCTCATATCACTAGTAATTCCCTCATCAAGATCATTGATATATATTATAAACAACAACGGGCCCAAGACTGATCCCTGTGGAACGCCACTTGTTACAGATCCCCACTCGGATTTAACCCCATTTATGGACACTCTCTGCTTCCTGTCAGTGAGCCATGACTCGATCCACGAGAGCACTTTTCCCCCAATGCCATGAGCTGCCACTTTCTTTAACAGTCTATGGTGCGGAACTCTATCAAAAGCCTTACTAAAAATCTAAGTAAATAATATCAAATTCTTTATTGTGGTCAACAGCCTCAAAGCTTTACTGAAGAAAGTTAATAAATTAGTTAGACAAGACCGGCCTCTTGTGAATCCATGCTGAGTATCATTAATCAAGCTATGCTTATCGAGATGGCTTCTTATAATCTCAGCTATAATTGACTCTAGTAATTTGCCTACAATTGAGGTCAGGCTTATTGGGCGGTAATTTGACGGTAACGACTTGTCCCCTGTTTTAAAAATAGGAGTTACATTAGCCATCTTCCACATATCAGACACTACACCTGTTTGAAGAGATAAATTAAAAATATTAGTTAATGGTTCACAGAGTTCCATTTTGCATTCCTTAAGAACCCTTGAAAAAACCTCATCAGGACCTGGATTACCAAAACTGTTGTCCAGAGGGCTGAGGAAGGGTTGTTGAGGTGGTTTGGACATGTAGAGAGAATGGAGCGAAACAGAGTGACTTCAAGTGTGTATCAGTCTGTAGTGGAAGGAAGGCGGGGTAGGGGTCGGCCTAGGAAAGGTTGGAGGGAGGGGGTAAAGGAGGTTTTGTGTGCGAGGGGCTTGGACTTCCAGCAGGCATGTGTGAGCGTGTCTGATAGGAGTGAATGGAGACAAATGGTTTTTAATACTTGATGTGCTGTTGGAGTGTGAGCAAAGTAACATTTATGAAGGGGTTCAAGGAAACCGGCAGGCCGGACCCGAGTCCTGGAGATGGGAAATACAGTGCCTGCACTCTGAAGGAGGGGTGTTAATGTTGCAGTTTAAAAACTGTAGTGTAAAGCACCCTTCTGGCAAGACAGTGATGGAGTGAATGATGGTGAAAGTTTTTCTTTTTCGGGCCACCCTGCCTTGGTGGGAATCGGCCAGTGTGATAATAAAAAAATAATAAATAAGTTAGTACGAGGACCCCAATAGAAACAAATCGCTCGACTTTTTTTTTTTTTTTTTTTTTTGGGGGGGGGGGGGTTATTCTGGGTAATTTACACTGTACAGAAATTGTATTTACATGTACCTGTGCCTAAAAGTAGCTCTAACATGCAAATCAAAGTTATCTGTAATTGTCCAATACATTAGTTGGAATCTCTCTGCATACCCACTTTAAACTGCTTCCAACAGCTAGCACATTCTTAATGCCTAATAGTATTTTAATCTCAACCAACCTAATAATAAACAAAATACTCTTGCTGTACTGTCACAATGCCTATGCTTTAATGCTAGAACCACAATTAAGTAATCTAAAACTTTCAACTAGTTTGCCTTAAGTGCTCTGCACGTTTTTTTTTATATGTACATGTACTTCTAATTGTATCGAAACTGCAAACTCATCCAAACGAACATTTAAAAAATATAAACTAAATTTTTCAACCACAATGGGTCATACAGTAATAAATATTTTAATTCATTCCCTTTGGAAATTTTGTATTTTTATAAGTTTTTTTTTTTTTATTTAGGTACAGGTACACCAAAGTACAATTATCATACTTAGTCTTACAGATGTGCAAATTATGTAGGGTAACCCAAAAAGTGACATTTCCATTGGGGTTACACAGGTTCAATCCAGGGAAGGGAAGGACAAGTCCCATTCCAAATTTTGGGT
>NW_026469449.1:0-12704 GCF_026875155.1 Cherax quadricarinatus
TCCCTTAGCTTGGTTACAATACTTCTGGGGGGGGGGGGGGAGACCACAGATGAGATCAAACTAAATGTAAATTATGTGATCAGGCATATGGTCCACTCTCTTGAACACTATGTGCTTAATTGTCCACTTATTGAGGAATACAGAGACAGACAGTAAATAACCTATGTGACATGCCCAAGATATCTTATTAATGAAAATAAGATACCAGATATACTAAGCAAATTTCCTAAATTTGCTTGTAACAGATAAGTGAACTATAGATATGCAGATATAAATCCATATGTATTCCTGTTAACCCTTTGGGGCCTAGTTCCTAGGCCTTTTGTGTATCCATATGCTCTTGCGCTACCGTCCACAGGATGGATATGGGGTGCACAATAAACTAGCCACTTCGGTGGCAAAATCTAAATCAAATCTAGAGAAGCTTGTGAATTTAATTATTTACAGTGATTACAAGTAATCCAGAGTAGGAGACTTGTGTGTTAATTACTTACAGTGGATTTTCAAGGTAGCCACAGTTAGGCTAGGCTTGTGAAATATTTACAACAGTTATAGTAACTAGGACAGATTTAACCTAGTTAGCTGAGTAAGCTGGGCACAGTTAGGCCAAGCTGTTTACACACATTATTTACTGTTTCACAAGTTGAATTGTTGAATTTATTTGTGCTAACCAAGTGATTTTTAATTTGTATACTGCATTTTTATTGTGTGATTTTTATTGTCTTTGACTCATTTAATGTGGGATTTGTGATTTGTACCAGAGACTGTAATTATTTGTTGACGTTGTACAGGAAATTGCTAGGTTAAGCTTTCACATTGATACACATTTCAATTGGGGTTTGAGAGCTAACAGTGTACATTTTGATTCAGAGTAGTCAATAATACAAAGGGAGTTGTTAAGCTTGTTGAGGAGCCTTGAGCCTCGTTCATTCTTGCCTAACACTGTGTCAGGCTGTGGGGTGGGCTGAGTAAAGCACAATTAGTGTTGCACTCCTAATTAAACCTCGATGATGGCAGATGAGAATCCAGCAGAGTCTGGTTCAGTGTTAACAAAATTAAAACGATCAGTGGCTGCATACAAAGGGCATCTGAACAGAATGCGCAAAAGGTGCAAGGCTACTAGCCAACGCAGTAAGGTAGACTGCGATGATTTGCAAGACTGCTTGAAGGGTTTGGGGGAAAAATGGGAAGCCTACGAATGAGCATTCTCAGCATATGAGCTACAGGCTATTGAGGATAGTGAATCCCAGGATAGTCTTTGGCAAGCTCAGGACGAATTCACTAAGGATGATGTAGATTGTCACCAGGAGATTGATAGGTACAAAGATCAGTTAAGCACATAAAAGACTAGTAAGCCAAGTGGGGTGACGAATACTGGGGGTACCTTGAGCAGCCACACGCCTGTTAATATGTTGTGTGGAAAATTGCATTTATCTGTATGTAACTCATAATGTACATACCAGTAAAACAAAGATAATTATTATTTATCGGAGTTACATAGACAAGTAGGAATTTGGGACACCTAGGTCACAAAAAATGTCCCCCTTCAATACCTACTACCACTGTAATATCCACAAGTTGCTCTAGACCTATTAATTACAAATGAAATGTACATACACCAGGAATTCTGGTAAATATATAAAGAAAAGAGGATAAATAAGTATACAAGATATGATGTAGGGCGAAATGACAGTAGTTTGTTGGATTATGTGTTGGTAGATAAAAGACTGTTGAGTAGACTTCAGGATGTACATGTTTATAGATGGGCCACACATATATCAGATCACTTTCTAGTTGTAGCTACACTGAGAGTAAAAGGTAGATGGGATACAAGGAGAATAGAAGTATCAGGGAAGAGAGAGGTGAAGGTTTATAAACTAAAAGAGGAGGCCAGTTAGGGTAAAGAATAAACAGCTATTGGAGGATAGATGGGCTAATGAGAGCATAGGCAATGGGGTCGAAGAGGTATGGGTAGGTTTTAAAATGTAGTGTTAGAATGTTCAGCAAAAAGTTTGTGGTTTCAGGAAGTGGGGGGCGGGAGGGAAAGGAGCGATTGGTGGAATGATGAAAGTAAAGAGAGTAGTAAGGAGAAAAAGTTAGCATATGAGAAGTTTTTACAAAGTAAAGTGATGCAAGGGGGGAAGAGTTTTTGGAAAAAAAAGAGAGGGGGTTAAGGAGGGGTGAAGCAATGAAAAAAAGGGGGCCAAATGAGAGGGGGTGGGGATTGGTTTATCAAAAATTTTGTTAAAAAATAAAAAAAAAGTTTTTTGGAGTGAGATTAAAAAATTTAAAGGGAAAGCCAAGAAAACAAAGGTTTTTGCCCAGTTAAAAATGGGAGAGGGGGTTAAATTAAATGGAAAAGTTGGGAGGAAATTGGGGAAAAAGATAGAGGGAATATTTTGGGGGAATTTTTAAATGTTGAGAAGATGGGGGAAGCGTGATTAGGTTTTATAGGACGGGGAGGAATAACATTTTGGGTAGGAGTGAGGAAGACCCAGTTGGAGTGGGGGGGAAGTTCGGAGGCTGGGGAAAAATAAAAGGGGGGAAGGCACCCGGGGTTTGGATGGGAAAAAGATAAAAATAAAAAAGCGGGTTGGGGAATATTTTTGGGAAAGTGGTTGGTGCAATTTTTTTTTAATAAATGAAATGGAAGAGGGAAAGGAAACCTAGGGATTGGCAAAAGAGCGCAAATTTCCCTTTGTAAAAAGGAAAAGGGGGAAAAAAAGGGATGCAAAAATTATGGGGGGGAAAAGTTTTGCTGAGTATACCGGGTTAAAGGGGTATGGGATTTATTATTGAAAAAATTAAAAGAAAGGGACGGAGAATAATACCCAAAAGAACAAGGGGGTTTTAGGAAAGGTAGGGGGTGTGTGGCCCAGGTGTTTACATAAAACATAAAAGTAAACAGTATTTAGATAAAAAAAAAGGTCTTTGTGGCTTTTAAGGGTTTTGGAAAAGGCTTTATGCAAGGTGGATAGGGGGGCAATGGGGCAGATGTTGCAAGTTTTGGGTTTGTGGGAGGTAGGTTACAAAAGCAGTGAAGATTTTTTAAACGGGATAGTGAGGCTCAAGTAGAGTATGTAGGAAAGAGGGAAATTTTTTTCCCAGAAAAAGTAGGCCTTTGAAAAGGGATGTGTGATGTCCCCGTGGTTGTTTAAAATTTTTTAAAAAAGGGGGTTTTTGTAAGAGAAGAAAAAATTCCCCCCCAAAAAGGGTCTTGGCAAGAGGTGTGGAGTTAAAAGATAAAGAATCACCCCACAAAGTGGGATTGTCACGCTGCTCTTTGCTGATGACACTGTGCTCTTGGGAGATTCTGAAGAGAATTTGCAAAAGGTTGGGGGATAAAAATTTGGGTAGGGGTGTGAAAAAGAAGAAAACAAAGGTGAATACGGGAAAAAGAGAAAGGTTTGAGGATAACAAAAAATTGGGTGAAAAAAATTTTGAATATAAGATTGGAGGGGAGAGTATGGAGGGGGAAGGTATTCAGAATTTGGGGAGTGGACGTGTCAGCGGTTTGGGGCCTATAAAAAGGGAGGGAGGTAAAAAAAATAAATTAAAAATTTGATGAGGGGAAAAGAGTGATGGTGCCCCTTGGGAGTTGTGCAGACAAAGAACTTTGTCCTTGGGGGAAAAGAGGGAAATGTTTACCTGGAGTTTACCGGGGAAAAGATTTCCCGGGGGCCCCAGGGCCCCCGGGGCCCCGGGGCGGGTGACCGGGCCCCCCCTGGGGGATCAACCCCTAAACCGGGCTGTTGCTGGGGCGGGCACGAAAACCCAACGTACGAGCCACACCCCCGGCTGTTTCAGGAACTGACTTCAGGTGCTTGCCCAAATTTCCCCCAGCTTGAAAAACTCCCGGGGGGTCTGTTGGAAATCCCCCTTATTGTGTGCTGGAGGCATTTGGGAACCGGGTTTTGGGGCCCCTGAAAATTTTTGTATGGTCTCTTAACGTGCTGGGAAACCCCCCGGTTTTTCTTTGGGGGGAGGGTGCATGTCTCCCAAGTTTTTGTTTTCGTAGTGAGTGTTTTTTGTGTGCAAGTTGGGTACTGGTCCCCTAGGATTTTCCGGGTGTAAAAAAATCATGTACCCTCTCCCTTCTGCTTTCCCAGGGAATATGGGTTTAGGAAAACCTAAGCGCCCCCAAAAATTGAGTGTTTTTCTCCATTATGCGCACCGTCAAAGTTCCCCTGTACTTTTTTCTAGGTGGGCCCAATTTTTCACCTCCCTTGAAAGGTGCTTTTAAGTGTGCAGCAATATTCCGCCTAGATAGAACAAGTGCCCTAAAAGAGTTAATAAAGGGGTTTGGGGCCCCTCCCTATTTTTTAAAGGGTTTCTTTTTATCCATCCTGAAAATTTTTCTACCCGATGCGTTTGTTTACAATGTTAGGGTCCTTAAGGTGAGATCCTCCGCTTGATCACCCCCCCAGGTTTTTGACTTTGGGTTTTTTCGCTCTATTTTGTGGCCAGAATTTGTTTTGTACTCTGTTTGGAAGTTTAAATTTTCCCTCATGTTTACCATATCTGAGATTTGAAATTTCCCCTTTTTTGAATTTCATATTGTTTTTTTGCAGCCCACTGAAAGATTTGGTTTTATGTCCGCCCGGGGGCTTTTGCAGTGTCTGCAATGGAAGACACTGTCATGCCGATTCGGGTGTCAAAGCAAAAGGGAAAAACGGGGCTGGGGGCTGAATTTCCCTTTTCTATGTTGGATATAAGGATGAGGAAAAAGATGGGGGCGGTACTGTGCCTTGTGGAAAAAGTTTTCACCGTAAACTGCCTCGGCCTTTCCCCTGTTTACGACTTAACTCTGTGTTCGTTAGTGAGGGGAAAATTTTTGATCCAAATTTACCAACTTTTCCGTTATTCCTTTAGCACGCATTTTTGGCCTATTACGCCATGGTCCACTTGTTTAAGCTTTTGCAAAGTCTGTTTTATATTACATCGCATTCTTTTTGTCTCCCAGGCATTTAGGACCTTGTCGTAGTGATCCAATATTAGACCCGACAGGAGCGAATGTTCTAAACCCCCTGGGTTTCCCCCGGGTTTGTAAAATTTGGGGTTTTTAGAAAGGGGGGTGATCTTGCTTCTTTTTGGGCCCTTTTTAAAAATTTTTTTATATGGGATGTTGTGCTATTGGTTTTGTAGTTCTTTTCTGTTGCTTTACTGCCCCCCCTTTTTGGAGTGGGTCTATGTCTGTTGTTTTTTAGTAACTGTGGGGGAAAACCCCCGGTCCCCTGCTCCCTCTCCATAGGAAAGGAAAAAGGGTTTGTGTAGGGGCTTTTTTGCAGTTTTTTGATAACACAGGGGTTCCTGAGTTGGCCCTGGGGCGAGTGCATGGGCATTTTCATTTATCCCCTGTTCGAAGTATTTGGCGTCAGGGTAAAATTGGAAAAGGCTTTTGTTAAAACAAATTTTGTGGCCTCTCAAAAAAAAAATCATTTTTATCTTCGACTCTCAGTCTGGTTTTGCGGCTTTCTAAAAAACTGAGTCATATTGGGCCCTTTAGGACCAACATTTCCCCTTTCTGTTCTGTGAAAGGGTCCATCTTGCTTAAGTAGGGGCCCAATAGGACTTTTTTTCTTTGATTTTGATTTTTTGGGATAGGGGAAGAAATTTCTTTTGGGGTTTTTTTCGATTTCATTTATGGCCTTTTTGTTTTTCCCCGGATTTTTCCCGATCCTAAAGGATTCTTTTAGCTTAAAATTCGATGGGTTTGGGTATTTCTCTGACCATGCTCCCCACCATTTCAGATTTTGTTTTACCTCTTTTAGGCGCTCTTTTTTTCTTTTCCGTCGCCTGTAAAGGGGGCGTCTGTCTCTTTCTATTTTAAAATCTAAATTTCCCCTTTTTCTTAGAGGAATAAGCCTTGTGCTTTCCCTCGAGTGCCACCCAGTTTTAAAAAAATTTTTCTAGGCATAAGTTTGGGCCCGTGTTCTTAGTAAAATTTTTTCCCAGCTTATATCGGTTAGGGTTTTTGGTTTTCTTGGGGCCCCTTTATGTTTTTTTTATTGAAGTTGAATTTGGTGAATGCTCCCTCGTGACTAATTCCCTTATGTCGGTCTGGGGCCCCCCGCATGGGAAAGACGAAACCTTTAAATTTTGTTTTTGGGTTGAGTATATGTTTTTGGGTATGGGGACAAATTTTTTATTTAGATCTCTTGTTAGTGAAAAAGGGGGTTAATGTATTCTCCCGTCTAATTGGCTCTATTATTTGTGGTTTAAATTTTAATTTTTTCAGAGAATTTTAAAAACTCGGTGAGTGTGAGTTTTCATCAGAGCTGCCCCCTGGTGTTATTACTGCAACAATGTTATTTGCTATATTCCCCATTTAGGGCCTTAATTAAATCCCCAGGGCAAATTTGGGGTGCAGGAGCGGGAAGTTTTCCAACATGGAAATTTTTTAAAGCTTTTCCCGGGAATTTGCTGGGTGTTGATCCGGGGGCTTGTAGATACCCAATGATGGGTTTTGGTTTCTCGACCTTTACTGCAAAAAATTTCCCACTACATCATTTGAGTTTTTAGCGTTCTGTCAAACAAGTGACTTGCAATGTACGGGCCCCAACCCCCCCCCCCCCCTTTTTTCCAGTTCACTCTGTCACATCTGTATGGTTGTAACCGGGGCCATATTTCTTGCCCAAAGTGATCCTTTTATGTGGGTCTCAGTGAAACCCGCGAACATTGCCTTTGCCTCTGCAAGCGTCCAGGGATAAAAGGTATTTTGTTGTTTTTTGCTGGCTTTGCCCCCTGTATATTTCCCAAAAAGAATGTTATGGGACTGTTGGTATTTTTGGGTACTGGGGGGGGAATTTTTTTCCGGCTTTTTGTATCTTATTTTTTTGGTTTTGGAGTGGGGGGGCCATCGCTGGGCCACTCCAGGAATGACTGGTTTTGGGTACGATTTCTCCCATTTCCTGGCATTTTTTTTTTTCTTCCGGGCACTAAAAACCTCCCCCTCTTGAGTGGTGTGGCTCCCCGGTTTTTCCCAGGGCCTGGATGTTTTGTTCTTTTTGCCCCCTTTAGATGGTATCCCTGGCAATTTAATTTATAGACAGTCTTCCCCGTATGAAGAGGGACACAGTTCAGGGTGAAAAGCTTACAGGAAAGGGGGTTTTCATTTTCCGTTGTCTATGGGCATGGCATTTTTTAGGGGGGTCATAGTTGCACGTCCCTCGTTTTTCCAGATTTCCCATGCCACAGATCCGAGTGCATAGTATGTGCACAGGGTTGGTTTCCTTTGCCCTTTGGGGTTTCTTGATGTATTCCCCGTTTGGGCATGTTTCCCTGTCTTACTTCTATCCTCCCTAGCACCAAAAGGGCTCCCCCCTTGTTTTTGGTAATTAAAACCTCAATGTAGTGGGGTCCCCCTTTTTTGCTATTTCCCGCGGTATTTCTAGTTTGCAAAATTGGTTTTTTCTTATCTTTTACTACACTTGTTTCCCTAAATATGGGGTCCTGTCCCCTATGAGGTCATTTTTTTATTTTCTTTCCTGCATATAATTCCCCACTACCTGGACAAAAACTCCGCTTCACCATTACTGTCTCCGGAAGCATTTCCGTTCACCATTACGTCTCCCCCGGACAGCATCTCCAGTTTCCCTTATGTCTCCCAGGAAAGCACCTCCGCTTTACCATTACTGTTCCAGGACAGACCTCCGCTTCACCATTATGTTCCCAGGACAGATACACCCCACATTTACGACTACCGGACTTCATCCCGCTTACAGTTTCTGAAAATGGCCAGTACAAGGGCGTACATTCAGCCCAGACTTTTTTGTTCCCATCTGTTGTAGAAAGCTTCCAGGTTTTCTATGAAAGCAGCTTTGATGTTGACCTCTTTTAATACCCTTGTGAGAGTATAGTTTTACCAACGCTCTTATATGGGTGTGAAGCATGGGTGATGAATGTTGCAGCGAGGGAAGGCTGGAGGCAGTGAGATGTCATGTCTGAGGCAATGTGTGGTGTGAATATAATGCAGAGAATTCGTAGTTTGGAAGTTAGGAGGAGGTGCAGGATTACCAAAACTGTTGTCCAGAGGGCTGAGGAAGGGTTGTTGAGGTGGTTTGGACATGTAGAGAGAATGGAGCGAAACAGAATGACTTCAAGAGTGTATCAGTCTGTAGTGGAAGGAAGGCAGGGTAGGGTCGGCCTAGGAAAGGTTGGAGAGAGGGGGTTAAAGGAGGTTTTGTGTGCGAGGGGCTTGGACTTCCAGCAGGCATGCGTGAGCGTGTTTGATAGGAGTGAATGGAGACAAATGGTTTTTAATACTTGACGTGCTGTTGGAGTGTGAGCAAAGTAACATTTATGAAGGGGTTCAGGGAAACCGGCAGGCCGGACTTGAGTCCTGGAGATGGGAAGTACAGTGCCTGCACTCTGAAGGAGGGGTGTTAATGTTGCAGTTTAAAAACTGTAGTGTAAAGCACCCTTCTGGCAAGACAGTGATGGAGTGAATGATGGTGAAAGTTTTTCTTTTTCGGGCCACCCTGCCTTGGTGGGAATCGGCCAGTGTGATAATAAAAATAAAAATATAAATTTGTGGACTGTATATTAAAATTAATAAGTGATTATGTATATACACACATTTACATAACAGAAGGAGAATATCTTAAAATTACTCACCATTTGACTGGAGATCAAGGTGTATCATACTCAGAAAACCTCACTGTCTAAATTTATGAAAATAATGGCCAGAATTATAACACAAATCTAGATAGCTTATCTGAGGTTCCTGGAGCTGTCTTGTCTAGTCGCCTGATATCTCAAGTTATGCAGGAATGCACATCCAACAATTTCGCCTCCTATTTGAGAAATGTCAGCCCAATTTTACCTCTAGAGCACAAAAAATTCTTCCCATTATTCACTAACGTTTGTGTCCAATTCAAGCAACAACGGTGAGTCTCATCTGCACAGGCGCAGGCTTCCCATTTTTTATAACATAAATTTTTATTAAATACAGTATGTTACACTAATTTACATAAAAAATACACTGTATTTTTTCTGGAAAATACATTATTTTCCACACTGCGGCCGGCCGGAGTTCGTTGCTAAACGACTCAAATTACTCCTTCCTTTAGGAGATGATTCCAGCTTGTTCTGGCTTGAGTGGCTGTTCTCCTAGTAGGTCTTACTACGATTTCATCTTCCGGCATCACTTGGTCAGCGTTATCTTCCATATCACTCGTGTCATTTTCCCTCAGATTTTCCTTTACATTTGATTGAACACCATTTAATTCCAAGGGAATAAATTTATTAATTGTGTGTAAACTTTCCTGGCCACGACAAAACACTTTGACATTCCTGACAACACCTTGTGCATCTGGGTACAATGTCAATACTTTGCCCAGAGGCCACAATGTTCCATGTTGTTCAGTATCAATCAACACAATGTCACCTGGTTGAATGTTCTGTCGATTTACTGCCTTTGTCACACCATAAAAGTGTTCACGTAGTGTAAGCAGATATTCCTTTCGCCACACATTAGACCAATGATCAATTACTTTATTTAACATTTTAAATTTATCACACAACACTGCTGCATCATTGAAATCTTCATCACTTTCTTCCAGATTATCTCTATAGACAGGAGCAGCTTCTAATTTCCTTCCACATATTAGGTGAGAAGGTGTTAATACATCTATATCAGGTGTATCACTCATGTACGAGAGAGGCCTATTATTTATCTGATTTTCCGCCTCCACTAACACTGCATGGAATTCTTCCAAATTAATTTTCTTCCGGTGTATTACTTTACGGAGACACCGCTTCACTGTGCCTATAAGTCTTTCGTACAGCCCCCCCTGCCAAGGGGCTCTAGGAGTAATAAATTTCCAGGTACACCCTCGCTGGGTTAACAGAGATTGAACATCGTTACTATTATTTAACTCTGTCAAATGTTGAGCACCTGCTACAAAATTTGTGGCATTATCCGAAATCATCAATCTCGGACAGGATCTCCTAGCTGCAAATTTTCGAAACAGCTGTATAAACTGTTCTGTAGACAAGTCCTGTGCCACTTCTAAATGAACTGCCCTAGTAGCAGTACAGGTGAACAAACAAACATACACTTTCAGTGGAACACCATCTGAAGTACCTGTTTAAAATTATTGGACCACTATAGTCTACACCTGTTACATCAAATGGTTTCACTAATTGTACACACTCCTTTGGCAATGGTGGAGGACCTGGGTACATATAGGATCTGGCATCCACACGGTGACATATTACACAAGATTTAATCACCCTTTTTACACTTTGCCATCCTTGTGGAATCCAGAAAGTTTCCCTAATACAATTTAAGGTATCTTGTACCCCACCATGCATTACATTTTTATGGGCATTTAGAACAATCAAATTTGTTAGATGATGAGTTTTGGGCAGTAAGATAGGGTGTTTAGCATAATCACCCAATTCAGCATTTTGTAACCTAACTCTGCACCTAATTACATTGTTCTCTAAATACAGCCCCAATTTCTGTATTATGGAACCTTTCACAATTTTTCTTTCCATCATCAATTTAATCTCATTTCCATAGATTTCTTCTTGTACCCTCTTTATCCAATATTCAAGAGGATGTGAAAATTTATATGATATAGTTATCTTGTTTAGAAATTTAAACACCAGCTTAGTTACACTGATTAGTTTGGGTAAAGAAGAATACCTATTTATATCAATGGCTAAGGGAGGACAAACAATTTCAACAGGAGCAATATACGCCTTTTGTACAGGCCAATTAACTTATTTACCAACCAGCTCGGTCCTTTAAACCATGATACAGCATTAAAAATTTAGTATAAGGTAAACCTCGAGACAAGAAATAAGCTGGATTCTCCTCACGAGGTATATGATTAAATGTTAACATATGCTGACCCAAACTATTATACTTCTCTTGCATCTGATTAATTTCAGCGACTCTGTTTTGTACGTACACAATTTTACTGTTTCCATTACGAATCCATTGTAAGGATACCTCATTATCAGACCAAATTACAGTGTCGCTAATATTTATCTCCTGCAACTTATTTCTTATATAATTAGCTAATTTGACACCTACATAAATGGCTGTTAATTCCAACTGAGGTAAAGTACGTGATTTAATTGGAGACACTTTAGCCTTAGACATAACAAGAGAAATAACACTATTACATTGAAGGTAAGTAACTGCTCCATATGCCAATTTTAAAGCATCACAAAAAATGTGGAGTACATTTTTCCCATTTGGATTGGCCACCAGGCGTAGGAACTACAACATTGGAATTTTCTCATAATCACCAATTAATTCATCCCACCTGTTAATGAATTCCTGAGGTAGAATTTCATCCCAAGCACATTTAAGTTTCCATGCTTCCTGTATTAATAATTTCCCTCTTATAGTGAGGGGTGACCCTAAACCTAGTGGATAAAAACATTTGGAAAATTCAGCAAGCAAAACTCTCTTAGTTAATTTACTGGGCATACTGTAATTATTAGGTTTTAACATTAACAAATCTCTTTCAGCATCCCAAGTTAATCCCAATACATTACTACATTTTGGCACTTCATCTCCAGGGTAATCTTTACTTATTTTGTCCTTTAATTTGGACGAATTGCTATTCCATTCCCTCAGAGGCATATTTGCACTTTGCATTATTTTATTAGCCTCTCTATAAGTCATTAACAGTACCTCTTCAGTTGACATCACTCCCAGGAAATTGTCCACATAAAATTGTTTGCTCATTGCTTTACTCAGTGGACTTCCCGTACGTTTAAGGTGTGCATTTATCGTCGCTTGAAGTAGGAATGGACTGGATGTAGCACCAAATAATACGCTCCTAAAGTGAAAGGTTTTCAGAGGGCTAATTGGGTCACTAGGATTCTCAGGCCATAAGAAGCGGGTACAATCCCGGTCTGCCTCTTGTAAACCCACTCTTAGGAAAGCTTTACTTATGTCAGCCGTAGTTAGTTTAATATGTTTATTATGCACCTTATACCCATCCTGTGGGCGGTAGTCAAAAGATTACAGAGGTACATAATTGGTCCAGGGACTGGACTCCAAAGTTTTGATAGCTGAGCAAGTTACAGAGGTAATGAATTCACAATTTACAAAGGTAATGAACTCACAATTTACAAAGGTAATGAACTCCAGGTAGGTCTAGTCACAATCATGACAAGTTACAAAGGTATTTACAGATTACAGAGGTACGTAATGGGTCCAGGGACTGGGCCCCAAAGTTTTGATGGCTGAACTAGGTACAAGGTAATGAACTCACAAGTTACAAAGGTAATGAATACTGTAAGAATGGTTACTTACGTTTATACATGGCTACAATCATGAACAAATTATAGTGTAATGAACAATTCACACTTCCACACCCGTCACAACTGTAAATGAGTTTATTTGGTGCAAATATTGATTGTTGAGACACGCACACACACTGACACACACACACAGACACACACAGACACACACACACACACACACACACACACACACACACACACACACACACACACACACACACACACACACACACACACACACACACCACACACACACGAACTCATACACACACACGCACACACATACACACGCACACACACTCACACACACACACACACACACACACACACACACACACACACACACACACACACACACACACACACACACACACACACACCCCACTCATACACACACACACACACACATGTCCTTGAAGAAAGATAAGGGA
>NW_026469450.1:0-12829 GCF_026875155.1 Cherax quadricarinatus
ACATAAAGGAACCTTTTTTGGGGGAGTATTTTAAGGTGTTTTCACTAAGTGTGAAGACTTTAAAAGTGTGAGAAACCCAGTCTTCTTCTTGAAAAAAAATCACTAAAAGATTTTTAAAAGATTTTGGAAAATAATTGTTTGTTTTTTCAATATTTCTATAAAAACTCCCATTTTTTTTTGGGACATTACTGTTTTTTAAAAACGTAAAAAAAATGGCCCCAAACCCTTTTTTTTCTGAGAGTCATTTTTTTTAAAATTTTCATATTAAATTACAGGGACATCTTTATGCATAAAAAACAATTTTTTTTGTTGAGTTATTACAACAACAAGTTGGTGAAATTTAAAAACAAAAAATATTAAAAAAATGGGCTTTTAAATCACTTTAAAAGGTCGGTATTTAAGAGCCCCTTTTTCTTTTAGAAAATTAGGTACTTTTTTTTCAGTTTCCAAATGTATTAAAAAGGGTTTGGGGCCCCAGGGCCAGCGCCGCCCCGGGACAGCGGCCAGCGCCCCCCAATCAAGCAAACCAGCCCATTTTTCCAAAAAACAATTAAAATTTTATAAATTTCCTTTTGTTTTTTTTCCTCTTGCCTAATTTTTTTTCACATATTTAAAAGTTTGCAGCAAACATGATGCACTTTTTTAAATTTTTTTCCAAAAGGATTTAGGGGTTAATCCCGTAATTTTTAAATAAAGGCCCTAAAAAGATTTGCAGCAAAGTTCGAGCCCCCTGCTTTACCCTATGACGGGGCTCGTCAGAAACCCCTACTGAGGGTTTTAAATTAGAATTTAACTGCAGATTTTTGGGGAATGATTTAAGTTGTCAATATATTGATTCTCTTTTTTTTAATGGCAACCCCCGATGTTAAGTTCTTAAAAAGATTTAAAAATTTATTTTTAAATTTCTCTTTTAAAAAATTAAAACTGGGTAATCATTTGTCAGCAGATTTTTCCCAACGCTAAAGAAAAGAAATAAAAACCCCGGGGGAAGGTCTTTACTTGCTCAGTTTAATTTTGGAAAGTTTTCAGTCCCATTTTGAAAATTTTGGATTTTGGGAACAGAGCAATTTTTTTTTCTTTTTTTTAATATTTTTATCACATATTCTTTCCCTTTTTTAAAACCCAAAAAAACTTGCAAAAATTTGGAGTAAGGGCTTAATTTCTTTCACCAGGAAGGATTCCGTTTTTTAGCCAAATTAAAGACGTGTGTAGGGGCAAAATTTTATAACAAAAAATTTTTTCCTCTTTTTTTTATACCTTTTTTAAATTTCCCGGGAACTTATACCCCAAGCAAATAATTAATTTTTTTTTATAAAAACCTTTTATGTTTTATAGAGATATTAAGATCATGTTTCTTTTTATCTGAGAGAAAGTTGTCACAAATAAAGCCCTAGTTTTCCCGGCGGCCCCCCCATAAATATGAACTTTATTTATTTCCCCGTGTTTATTAAAATTTCCCCTCACTGTCATTTCCCTTTTGTTTATTTTCTTCGCCCCCCGGATGGGTAATGTGCAAAAACCCAAAACTTAAATTTTTGCCCGTACAAAACTTTAACTGTTTTCCCAAAGAGAACCAAACCTTTCCCAGAGTGTCCGTTGTAAAATGTGGTAAAAAAATTTCGAGGCACTGTTTGACCTGTGGGGCCTGGGCCTCAAAAAGTATCAAATTGGGAACTTATGGGAAAAAAATCTGTACAAAAGTCCCCCATTTTGTAATTTTCTGTTTTTAATGGGGAAAAATTGTGGGGGTAGTGACTGTATAAAAAATCATAACGCAGTGTGGGTGTCACTGAATTTTTTTCCTAGTCTTATTATGAAATTTTTTTTTTAAATAAAAAAAGTTTAAAGGTTTGATTTAAAATTCACTAAAACTTGTGCACGAAAAAATAAATCCAAAAAAGATTGTAAGTTTTATTCTCAGTAAAACTAAATTTTTAGCTTAAAATTCTTTAATTTTTGTTATATTTTTTTACCCAAAATTTGTTATGGTTAATATTTTTTTTATGAGCAAGTTTGTTTTTTTATTAATGGGGGGACCGCGCCCCTTTAATCATGTAATTTCACCACTTTTGTTGCACGTGGCCCCCCAGGGTGGCCCCCCTGCTGTTAACTCTTGCTGTGCAAATAGTTCTGGGTTTGGGTTATGATTTTTTGGGTGTAAGGGTGTCATTCCCCGTTGGTTTTTTGAAGGGTTTAGGGTTTTTGGTGATGGCAGTGTGAGCGGGAAAAAACCCGGCGTTTGGGTGGGAAATTTTTTGGTATGTGTAACGAATTTCTCTCTGTTCGAAGGGGAAAAATGTGCCCTGGGAATTTTAAGAGTGGGAAACCCCCTCAAAATATGATGTTCTTCTAAAAGACATTTTTCACTTAAATTAGGGTGGGGGAAAAAAAGAAATCCCCGACACCAAACTTCCCCTTTTTGGGTTTTTTGGGTTGGGTGGGAAAAAACGTGTTTAAATATTTTTTCTCTGGGGTTTTTAATAAGAATGGAGGGAAAAACTGAAAAAGGACGGCCCATTAAGGGATCCCTTTTCCCAAAAAACCCTTTCCCAACCCCCCATTTAAATAACCCTTTCGTTAAGCGGGGTCACCCTTGGAAAAGACCCCAGCCCCGAAGAAAGGGAATAAATTAAGTGCGATTAAGGTTTCTGGATGAGTAAAAAAAAATCAGAGAGGGTAACGGTCCTCTCTTCTGTGTGAATTGTATGGAGGGCCAAACCTGTTAAATGGTCTTGAAAGAGATTTTACTGAAACGGCCCCGGGGAACCAAACACAGTATATCACCCCCTACCCAAACAATTAAATTTTTTGTAGGATGTTTTAAAAAGGGGCCCCCTTTAAGGGGGTTTCAAAAGATGTTTTTTAAAATCATTGGGGGATGAACTCAAAAAGGATTCCAAATTTCGTTTGTAAAAACTATTACCCAGGGTGAAGAAAATTGAATGACTAAGGTTAAAAAGATTTTTGAAATCCCGAAAAGGGGAAAAGGCAAGTGGGGTTCTACAGGAAGGGTTTTAATAAGAAAATTACTTTTTTTCGCTGGGGGGGAGTGAAGAGGGTTTGGGGCCCTCCATATAAAGGTTTCTTTTTTTTTATTTACCACATTTTTTAGCCCGGAGAGGGGAGGTTGAAAGTCACCGTGTGAAATTTTGACTATGCCTTATTTTGGGAAAAGGTGTTTGGTAAAATATGCCCGTGTGTCGGTGCCGGTTTACAAATTAATGATATGTGTGAAACCCCGTCTTTTTGAGTGCCCCTAGGGGCTTTTGTCCCCCTTTTAAAGCGGTTTTTTTGGAATTATGTTGTAAGGATAAAACCCCGCCCCTTGGGGGAAAAAGGTATTAAATTATCCCGGTTTCCGAATCTTAATTCCCCGTGGTCGGATTTTTCATTATTGTGCCCACTGAAAAGTCCTGTTATTTCCAAAAGCCCAATGGAAGACTGTTTATATCAAGAAAAAATTTTTGTGTTTTACCGAGGGGGTTTTTTTTATTCTGATATCGCCAAAAGATGATTCGAAAAATGTGCCCAGTGTTTTTATTTTGTTGCTATGAGGAAAAAGAAACAGTTTAAAAGGGCCCGGGGCCCCCCCTTAGGGTAATGGTTTTATTTGCTGTCTTGGGTTTTTTTTGTTTATTTAAAAAATTTTTGTTATTTGTTCGAAAGCTGAAAAAATTTTTTTATTTTTCCCCGTTATACCCATGCCCCCCGTCGATTTGGGTTAAGGCCCTTTTGGAAAATTTATTTAATAAAAATGTGAATTTTTGTTTTCTTGCAATCATTGTAAAAATTTTTTAAAGGGAGGGAATTGGGTTTTAAAAATTTTTTTTCCAGGGGTTGAATCCCGTTGGTCTGGGTTTGTGCGGGTGTGTGTTCCCCAAAAATGTATTCGGTTTTATGGTCTGTAATTTTTGGGGCCGACTCTAAAACCTTTTTATGGGAAGGGTTTCATTTCACTTCGTTTTTTGGGGTTTTTTACCCCCCCTTTTTGTCGTCCTGATTATCTTGGGGCCCCATTCTGAGGTATATAATGCCGGGGCCCGTAAGCTGGGTTTTCCCCTGAACTTTTTTTAGGTGAGGGATGACACTTCAAAAACTAAATCTTCGAAGGTGATGGGCTGAGTGGTCTTTTATCTCTACTGCTTGGTTTGTATTCCCAATTTAAGAAGTTACTATGTAGGGGAAAAGTTTTTAGGAAAAAGACACCACCCTTTTAAAGGTTTACTTATTCAAGATGTGACAGAGTTATTCAGTGGGCCCGAGGTGAAGAGGTACTTTAAATCCCGGGGAAGTGAAAAGAGGATATAATGGTCAACAAAAGGGAAAGTTTACTCACCCGGGCCCCGACGTGCGTCAGAGTGGTAGGGGTTTTCCCCGGGTTTCTGTCGTCCAGGTCCCTGGTCCAATGTCAAAAACCCGTGCAGGAAAACTTGTCCGTTTAAACTATGAAAAAAACGGTTCTGAGGGGAGGATAATGGGCCCAAATTTTGACCCAAGGGACCCGGCTTTCCTCTCCCCATTTAAAATATTTATCTCCCCTTTCCCCACGTATATGATTTGAGGATTTACCCGGTTCCCTTTTAAATAAAAACAACAATAAATTTGGAAGGACAAAGTGCCCAAAAATGTGATTTTTTATTGTGGGGGAAGTTGCCAAAAAATAAACCCCGTTATTGCGTTTTTGTCCCTTTTTCTTTAATATTGTTTGGTTTTAATTTTTACCAAAAATTTTTTAAAAAACAAAAATTGGGTGGGGGGGGTGGGGGGGGGGGATAGGTGGTAGGGATAGGGAAAGGAGAGGGTGGGGGGGGGAGTGGGGTGGGGGGGGTGGAAGGGGAGGGGGGTTTGGGGTTTTTGCGAAGGGAGGAGAGGGTTGGTTTGGGTTTGGGAGGGAGGGGGTGGGGAAGGGGGGAGGGTGGTGAGAGAGGATGGTGGTTTTGGGAGGGAAGGGTGGTGGTAAAGGGAGGGCGGGGGGGGGGAGGGGGTGAGGGGGGGAGGTTTTATGGGAAGGGGGGGAGGGTTTTGGGAAGGGAAAGGGGGGGGTAGGGGAGGGGGTTTTGGGAAGGGGGAAGGGGGGCGGTAGGGGTTTGGGGTTTGGGAAAGGGAGGGGTAGTGTGAAGGGAGAGAGGGTGTTGGGGAAAGGGGCCTCCCCTTCCCCAAAACCCCAAAGGGGGGGTGGGAAGGGAGGGTGGGGTAGGGAAAAATTTTTGGGAAGGAAAGTGGGGGTGGAAAGGGGGGTGGGGGAGGGGGAGGGGGTTTTAAAGGGGCGAGGAGGGTTTTGGGAAAAGGGGTTTGGGGAGAGGAGGTTTTGGGGGGAGAGGGGGTGGTGGGGGGGGAGGGTTTGGGAGGGGAGGGTTTTGGGGGGGGTGGTGGGAGGGAGGGGGTTTTTGGGAGGGTAGGTGGTTGGGAGGGGAGGGTTGTGGTTTGGGGGGGTGGTGGGGGAAAGGGGGGGGGGGGTTGTGGGAGGGGAGGGTTGGGGGAAGGGTTTTTGGGGGGGGAGGGTGATGGGAGAGGGGGGGTTTTGGGACGGGGGGGGTGATGGGGGGGGGGTGGTGGGAGGGGGGTGGTGAAAAGGGGAAAAAGGTGGGAGGGAAAGGGGTTTTGGGGGGAGGGTGTTTGGGAAGGGGGAGGGGGTGTTGGTAAGGGGGGGGAGAGTGGTGGTAAGGGAGGGGAGGGTTGTGGGAGGGGGGGTTGTGGGGGGGGGGGTGGTGGGAAGGGGGGGGAAAGGGGGGGGTGGGAGGGGCGGGAGTTAGTATGAGGCAAGAAAACTGGGAAAAAACCAGGGTCCCACACACCCAGTAGGGCCCGTGAAATTTGGGGGGGCCGGAGTATGAATGACCCTCGACCGTAATACAAATTTGGTGAATAACCCCAAACAACAACCCCAACAAACACACACAAACACCACAGGAGCTTGGGGTGATGGAAACCCCAATAGGTGGGGTTTCCAAATAAGGGCCCGGAATTTCAAGCCCCAATAAATAATGATCACAAAAACTGCAATGTTGGCAAAAAGCAAAAAAAAAAAGGAGGGGAAAGGGAGAAAAAAGAGAAGAAAAAAAGAAAAAAAGAAGAAGGGGGTGGGGAAGAAAAAGAGAAGGAAGAAGAAAAAAAAGGGGAAAATGGGGAAGAATGAAGGGGGGACGAAAAGGAGAAATATTTTAAAAAATTTTTTTAAAATAAAAAAAAGTGTGAAGGGGATAAGGGAAAGGGAGGTTGATTAGTAAATTTACCCAAAAAACCCCTAAATCGCAGGAATTTTGTTGGGGGGTGGTCAGCTTTCTGTTACCCCCCTTCCCCCCAAATTTTCTCCTTACCCGGTCCCCTTATAACCCCATACCACTGTAGGCTGTTACCCCAATCCCCTTTTTTCTCCCCTTCCCATTCACTCTACTACCCATACCCCTGTAGCTGTGTTAAAACCTCCCCTAATTTTCCCCTTTCCCCATACAAATTTTACTACCCATACCCTGTGCTGTGTTACCCAAACCCCCCAACTTTTTTCCCCCAACCCCCTTAAACCCGGGGGACCAATGTAGTGTGGGTTTCCAACCCCCCCTATTCTTCCCCTTTCCCCTTAAAACTCTACCCAGATACCCTGTAGTGTGTTACCCACCCCCTTTGACTTCTTTTCCCCTTTCCCCTAACCCTTACTACCCCATACCATGTAGTGTTGTTACACAAACCCCCCCACATTCTCCCCTTACCTTTATACCCCTCTTTCTACCCCGATAATGTTGTGCTGTTACCCCAACCCCCCCCCTTCTCTCCCCTTTCCCCATACCCCTTACTACCCCATACATGTAGTGTGTTAACCCCCCTCCCCCCACTTTTCCCTTTCCCCAAACCCCTTTTTACCCTACCACTGTCTGCGTTCCTCCTCCCCGCTTTCTCCTTTAAATGAACCCCTTACACCCGTTCCCCGTAAAATGTGTTAAATCCCAAAATTTCTCCCCTTTCCCCATAAATATCTACTTTCCCCCTCCCCCTGTAGTGTGTTTAAAATCCCCTTTTCTTTTATGATACCCCTTAATACCCGATCCCCTGTGCTGCCCGTTAAACCCCCCCACACTTTTCCCCTTTCCCGATCCACTTACTAATCCCCTGTAGCTGCTGTTTCCCCCTCCCTTGGGGTTCTCTTCCCCTTTCCCGTTTTCCACTCTACTACCCCATCCAAATTTTTAGCTGTGTTTCCAATCCCCCCAAATTTCTTCCCGATACCCCCCTATACCCGATTTCACTGTAGCTGTGTTTAAACCCCACCTCCCCCCAATTCTCCCCTTTTGATACCCCCTATTCCCGTTTTAATGAAATGGTTAACAACCCCCCTAGACTTCTCTCCCCTTTCCCGTACCCCTCTTTACCCGTACCATGTAGGTGTTTAACCCCCCCCAGGCTTTTTTTTAACCCCATACCACTCTACCCCATAACCCCGTAGTGTGTTCCACATAGACTTTCTCCCCTTCCCCTAACTCTAGTACCCGTACCATTACCCGATACCCCTGTAGCTGTGTTTTCCCCAACCCCCCCATATTTCTCCCTTACCGTAACCCCTTACTACCCCATAACTGTAGTGCGTTAAAACACTCCCCAAAAACATCCCCTTTCCCCATAACCTTCTTACCCCATACCCCTGTTTGCGGGGGGGGACCACATCCCCCGACTTCTTCCCTTACCCCTTTCACTTTTATACCCGATAATGTAGTTTTGTTACCACATCCCCCCCTTTCTCCCTTTTCCGGCCACTTACTACCCCATACACTGTAGCTGCTTTAACCCCACCCCCCCCTTCTCTCCCTTTCCCGATCCACCCTTTTATGTAACTGTAGCTTTGTTACCCCCATCCCCGATTTTTCTTTACCGATACCCCCCTTACCCGATACCACTTATACCGATTTCCCCTGTAGGCCCGTTTAAAACCTCCCGTTTCTTCCCTTTGATACCCAAATCTTTTACGTACACTTTACCCGATCCACTGTCGTTTTTTTTTAAAAAAAAAACTCCCCCGATTTTTTACCCCGATACCACCCTTTTAGATACCCCTTTACCCCATACCCTGTAGCTGTGTTTTCAATCCCCCGACTTCTCTCCCCTTTCCCGATACACTTTACCCCATACCCCTTATACCCCCTACCACTGTTTTGTGCTGTTACCACACCTCCCAAAACTTTTCTCCCCCTTTCCCCATACCATCCATACCGGATACCCCTTTTACCCGATTTCAATGTGGGTGGTTTTACCCCAAACCCCCCCCGCTTTTCCCCTTTCCCCATACCCCCTTTACCCGATACACTCTACTACCCGATATCCGTGCTGTGTTACCCCCAACCCCCCAGGAATTCTTTTCCCTTACCCGTAATTATACCCGATAACCCCTTATACCCGGGTATACTGTAGTGTTTTTTAACCCCACCTCCCCGATTCTTTTACCCCTACCACTTACTACCCGTACCCCTCTTTACCCCTAAATGTAGTGTGTTACCACACCCCCCCATATTTCTCTCCCCTTTCCCCCCTCCCCCTTATCCTGATACACTTACTACCGATACCCCTGTAGTGCTGTTCCCAAACCCCCCCCTTTTTCTTTTACCCGATACCCTCTACTACCCGGGTACCCCTGTAGTGCTGTTACCCCACCCCCCCATTTTCTTCCCCTTTCCGTAACTCAAAAACCTGTTTCACTTACTCCCCATACCACTGTGTGTGTTAAATCCCCGATTCTCTCCCTTACCCATTTCCTCTTACCGATACCCCTCTTTTACCTTTATTCCCCTCTATCCCGATACCATGTAGTGCTGTTACCCCACCCCCCCATACTTTTCCTTACCAGATAACTTTTAAACCCCCTTCCACTCTATTATACCCCTTATACCCCATACCCCGCAGCTGCTGTTAAAACCCCCCCCATATTTTTTCCTTACCCCTCCCCTTTACCTGATACCCCTTACTACCCGATATCACTGTAAAGGTGTTCCCCACCCGCCCCCATTTCTTCCCCTTTCCCATACCCCTGTACTACCGATTTAAATGTATATGATACCTCTACTCCCCATACCACTCTATCCCATCCCCTCTATTGTTTATACACTCTCTACCCGATACCATGTTATGATTCCATTGTATAACCCCAAACCCCTTTTAATACCCCTACCACTTATACCCGTACCATCTACTACCCCAAAACCATTACACCCGATCCCCTTATGTACCACTCTACCCCTTTCCCTTTCTACCCGATACCCCTCTACAAAACCCATACCACTCTACTACCCCTTTCCATTTTACTACCCGTAACTTCTTACCCCATACCACTTACCCACCGATATCATGTAGGGTTCTGTTACCCCACCTGCCCATTCTTCCCCTTTCCCCATACCCTGTATATCGTACCCTTATACCCGATTCCCCTGTACTAACCCGATACCCCTATACCCCATACCACTCTATCCCATACCCTCTTATGATACCCCTCTATTACCCCATAACCACTCTAAAAGATATCCTGGGATAACCGTAAACTACCCCATACCCCCTTTTCCCATACCCTCTATCCCGCTTCCCTTTTCCCATACATCTATTCCCCATCCCTGTACTACCCGATCCCTTGTTATACCCCATCCACTGTACTACCCATACAAATTTCTTCCCGTAACTCTTTTACTGATACCCCTTATCCCCTACCCCTGTATACCCCATATCACTACCCGTACAACTTACTAACCCCATATAACCCCGTATGATACCCTGACTATCGATTTCCATTACTCCCGATATCATGCTACCCCATACCCTGTACTATCCGATACAATGAATACCGATTTTAAATGAACTCCGATTTCCAATGTATATCCCAATCTGTTCCCACCCCAATTTCACTTATACCCCATACCCCTGTACTAAAAGGTACCTGTCCCAAACCCATACCCTTCCCAAAACCCCTTTTACCGAATAAATGTATACCCGAAAATTTTTTATTCGTAAAAATATACGATATCACTGTAATACCCGATTCCACTGTACTACTCGAAATCACTGTATACCCCTTCTGTTCTCTTTTTAACCCCTGTATACCCCTTTTAATGTACTACCCATACCCCTGTATATGATAACTGTATTCCCCTATCATGTTTCTACCGATTTCACGTTTATGATACAAAAATGGGACTACCCGTAAAAAGTATACCGATACCCCCTATACCCGAATCACTGTACTAACGTACCATGTATAGAATCATGCCCAACCCATAACGTATAGCCCTACTGTACTAACCCGATACCCCTTTACTACCCGACATCCCCTGTTCCCCTACCACTGTCTTTGCCTCCTGTAATAACCCCATCCACTGTAAAACCGAAATTTACTGTTTTACCGATACATGTATACCCCCACAACTGTATATGATTCCCCTTACCCGCCCCCTGTTTTACCCGATACCACTGTATACCGATACCCCCGTTAACCCACCATGTATACCCCTCCCCTGTACTAACCCCTTTCCCTTGTTTCCGATACCATGAATACCCCATCCCCTGTATACCCGATCCCCTGTTCTACCGATACCCCGTTTTTATCCCTACCATGTATAACCCCATACCACTGTACTCCCCATACCACTGTACTACCGAATTCCAATGTACACCCCACATCCCCTTTTACTACCCGAACCCCCTCTACTACCCCATACCCTTTTAGTGCTGTTTTCCCACCTCCCCAGGGCTTTTCTTCCCTTTCCCGGGTACCCCTCTATAAACCCATCCACCCAAAAACCCCATACCAAAATGTGTGTGTTCCCACCCCCCGATTCTTTTACCCATACCCCTTTACTACCCCACCCCTTACTACCCGGTCCTGAGTTTGTTTTTCCCATAGCTTTTCCTTACCCCTACCCCTTACTACCCGTACCCTTTTACTAAGAACACTGTAGGTGCTGTTTTCCCCACCCCCCCAGATTTCTCCCTTTCCCGGATAAACCCCTATACCCGGGTACCCCTTATACCCCAAAATCACTGTAGTGGTGTTAAAACCCCCCCCGATTCTCTCCCCTTTCCGATCCATTACTACCCATTCATGGGAGTGCTGTTACCAACCTCCCCGACTTCTCTCCCCTTAACCCCATACCCCTCTAACTTTTTAAAAACCCGATAACCCCTTTACTACCCGGATATCAATGTAGCTGTGTTAAAACCCCCCAGGGTTTTCCCCTTTCCCGATTTCCATTACTAATGGTAACTTAAAACCCCAAACCATGTACTGCTGGGTTTCAAAATCCCCCCTATTTTCTCCCCTTTCCCCATACCCCCTTAAATATGATACCACCCCTCCCACCCGATACCACTGTGTGTGTTTCCCCATATAAATTTCTCCCCTTTCCCCATACCCCTTACTCCCCATAACTGTAGATGTGTTACCACACCCCCCCATAAATTTTTTCCCCTTTCCCCATTTCCCCTCTAAAACCCGATACCCCCTACTACCCCATACCATGTGTGTTGTTACCAACCCCCAGACTTCCCCCCTTACCCCATACCTTTACCCCATACCACTTACTACCTGATACCCCTTACTACCCATACCATGTTAGGTGCTGGTTAAAATCCCCCACTTTCTCCCTTTCCCGATACCCCTCTATACCCCATACCACTCTACCCGATTCCACTCTATACCCCAAAACCACTGAGCTTTCTGTTACCCCACCACCATACTTTCTCCCCTTTCCCCATACCCACTTATAACCCGTTTCCAAATCTACTACCCCCCTAAACACGTAGTGTGTTTTCCCCACCCGCCCTACTTCCTCCCTTTTGTACCCCTGTATACCCCATACCACTTTTATACCCGATACCCCCTTACTACCCGATACCTTACTATCCCAACCCCTTTTATTGCCCGATAACCCCTTTTACTACCCCAAAACCCCTGTACTACCCGATACCCTTGTACACCCCATTTCCCCTCTAAATACCCCATACCCCTTATTTTTTTCCCCGAAACCCCTCTACTACCCCATAATTACTAACCCCATTCCATTATGATTTCCAATCTACTTGATACCCCTACCCCTTTTAAATTTCTTTTTTTTTCCTGATCCCCCTCTAAATACCCCATAACCCCTTATTCCCTTTTAAAATTACTACCTGATACCCCTCTTTACCGATACCCCTTTTTACCCCATATCCCCCGTAGTGTGTTTCCCCACCCGCCCTATTCTCTCCCCTTTCCGATAATGTATATCGAACATCTACTAGATATACTGAAATACCCGATTTCCACCCACTACCGATTCCCCTCTTCCCCATTTCCCCCTTATACTTGATACCATTATACCGATAACCCCTCTATCCCGATTCCCGTACACCCCATAATCTTTCCCCATACCCACTCCTTTCCCTACATTTTACTACTGATTTCCCTCTACTACCCCATACCACTCTATAAACCCATAAACCCCCCCGTATACCTGATAATTTTTATAGTTTCCATGTCTAACCCGGGTACATTCTATTCCCCATACCACTTTATATGATCCAATTTTGATACCAAAATGTACTACCCCATATCAAACCCTACAACTCTTCTAACCCATATAATGTATGATACCCCGTTTTATCCCATTTCCCCTTACTACCCCATATCACTGTTACCCCTCCATGTTTAATTCCCATACCCAAAGAATACCGATATAACTGTACTACCGGGTACCCAAAGTATTGATATATGTATAACCCAAAACCCCCTCTATTTCCCGATACCATGTAAATTTATCATGTTTCCCCTAACTATCCGTTTAAATCTACTACCCCATAAAATGTATACCCAACCAAAACACCG
>NW_026469451.1:0-34248 GCF_026875155.1 Cherax quadricarinatus
AAACTTCCCTACAGGGCCCCGGGTTTATGCTTGGTGAGAAGGGGGGAAAGGGCCATGGACGAGGGAGTGGACGACAATTAGCAATGTATTAAAGGGGTGTTGGACCCATCTGGTGGGGTGGAAGGGGAGGGGCCGCACTCCCCCTTGGGGGTGAGTCTTGTGACTGTCCAGGAAGTGGAGGGGTCGAGAGGGTGTGGGAAGATAAAAATCACCGTAGAAGCAGTGGTGATAACGAAACCCTTCGGGGGGTAGGAGGCAGGGGGAGGGCAGCAAAGGGCGGCAGCACTGTCAGACTTGATGATGTCCACCCCGGGGCGCAGAGGTTGGCAAAAAAGATGTGGTAGAGGTGGAAGGGAGGCCCTAAGGGGCCAAGGGCAGGGGTAAAGGATACAGGAGGAACCTCCAGTGTTGGTGTGGCATGAGGGAGAAAATGGCGATGTCTAGAGGCAAATCAGTGCCAAAAAGGGGCAGAAGTATAGCCGGCTTAAAGTGTTCTCAGAAATGTAAAGGGTTTTGCGAGACAAAGTGAAGTGTACAGGGTTTTTTTTGGGTTTTCTTGTGGTTGGGGTGTATGTGGCTTTTTGTGAAAGGCACAATTATAAAGCCAGGTGTGAGTTAAAGCTGGAGGGTTTTTAGGTGTTTGTTGTGCATTCGACTCGATAAAAGGGGGTGAGTGCCACCCTTTGTTGTAGTGAGGAGGGAGAGGAGGGGGGGTTGGTGCGAGTGGATGGGCTGTGGAGGGGGGGAGAGGGTGGCATAGTGTGGTCTATGGGCCCGCAGGGGGGGTGGAGTGCAAGATGCCTTTTGAGAGATGTGTTTGTAACCACCCCCAGTCGTTTCCCCCCTGTGGTAGTTGTGGGGGTGACTGGGAAATTTTGTGGTGGGAGGAATGATGTGGAGCCTCGAGGGTGGGGTTTTACTCTGAGTGTGGGGGATCTTTTTCGGGGGGGGGTTGTGGGGTGGGGCTAAGGGTGGGCATGGGGGGGTGGAGCAAAGTTTGTGCAGGGAGGGTATGCTGTCGTTGGGGCCCTTTGTACTTAAAGGGACTGCAAGGGTGGGAAAGGGCGAGTGTGGTGGGTTGCATATTCAGATCATCGAGCGGTTTTTGTTGAAGTCGGGGGGGACGGGTTGCCAAGGAGGCATAGGAGTTTTTGAAATTAAATTTTTGGTTAGCAGCGAAGGGGGCAGGAGGGGTTTGCAGATTGTGGAGGGGTTGTTTCAGGTTTTGGCAGGCTTTTGGGAAAATGTTGGTTTGGGGGGGTGAAATGGCAAAGGAGAAATCGGGTGTATTTGTTAGACAGGGAAGGGAGAACTAGATGACTTTTTGGCTTTTAAAAAATATTTGGAGGGGGGTTGAGGGATTGTTATGCAAGAGGCGGGGGGGGGGGTTATCCCGGGAAAAAAATGGAGGGGGTGAACAACACATCAGGGAATTGCAAAAATGAAAGTTTAATGCAGTGCGAGTCAAGGGTGGGTAGAGGAGTTTTTTTGGGGGCGACAGGGCCACAGCATGTGTTTTGCGAGTCGAGGAAGTGCGGCGGCCAAGAGCGGATGTTTGTTAGTGCCAGGGGTCGGAGGAATTGTGTGGGACAGGTGCTTTGTGATGGGAAGGGGTGGGCGTTTTTTGGATGAAAGGTTTGGGGGCTTTTTTGAGGAGTATTGGTGGAAGGGGGGGGGGGGGTTTTTTGAGCAGGTGGGAGGGATGTAGTAATGTTCTGAGTGGGGGGGGCCGTTTTGGCGCTGGGGGAGGGGGGAATTGAAAGGGGGAGGTTTTGGGGAGCTTATCAGTATTTAGTAGGGGAAATCCCCAGGAAATTGATGGTCTGCCTTTTGGTTTTTTACTTACAAAATTTGGGGGCCCTTTTAAAATTTCTTAGTGAATTTTATTAATGGGGACAAAAAACATGGGTGACCCGGGGATTTTTGCAGGTACAAGGTGGTAGTTTTGGGTTTCCCGAAGGGGGCCCAGCCCCACACACGGTAAAAGGAAAATGGGGTTTTATTTCTTTACTGTGTGTGGACTATAATTTATTTGCAAAAATTTTGGGGGGGTTTAGGTTGAAGGTGTGAAAAAAGGGGTGGGGGAAAGCGGGCCAGTATGGGGGTACCAAAGGGGCCATGTATTAGGGGGGCAGGGGGGAAATTTCCGTGGTTTTGGGGGAGTGGTGCAAGGCATGAGGGGTGGTGTTGGCCTTGGATTGGCGGGGCATTGTATGATAGTTTTAGAGAGCCCCCATTATGGCAAATATTGGGGAAAGGCAAGGGATTGGGGATGAGATTGTGGGGTTTTATGAAAACCCAATTGAAATAAATGAGCGGGGGGTTTAGGGTGCATTTTAATGGGGGGGGGTGGGGTCAAAATCCTATGGGAAAGAGGTCTACGACAGGGATGCCCCTTTACCCCCAATTTTACTTTTGAAATTTTTTGCAGGAACCGTTTTATAGGGCAGGGGAAAGGTATTGTTTTGAAAAGGGAGCAACAGGGGTGGGTAGGACGGGGTTTGTCCCAGGAATTGTCGGTTATGTCGATGACATGACGATTCTTGGCTGGGGGGGAAGGTTTAAAAGGGGGGGGGGAGGATTGTGAACCTATTCGGAGAGGCTACAGGTAGGGGGGTTTGGAATATAGGAAGTTAATTTTTAGGGGGTTTGGGGGTTTTTGGGGGGAAAGGGAATTTAAGGGGAGGTGGGATGTTGTGGACTGGGTCAAGATTTGGGGGGTTTGAGTATATGCAGGATGAAAGGGTTTAAGCTAGGATGGATTAATTCAGGGTGTCATAAAAACGGGGGGGCCTAGAGGGTTTGATGGGGGGGAGGCCGGGTTTCAAAAAACCCTTTTCCCATCATGGGCATTGTAGAAAAATGTCCTTACTATTGGGAAAAAAAATTGTGGTTGCTATGAATCCGTTTTTTGGCAGTCAATATTGGGGTATTATTGAGGAGAATTTTTGGGTTTTATTTGGGGGTCGGATGTGTTTGGGTTTGAGGGGGGGGATTTGGTTCTCCCCCAGGCGCCAAAGGTGGCGGCATTTAAATTTGTTTTTAAAGAGTAGGAATCAGGGAGTGTGAATGTGAAGGGGGGGTTTCCCCTTCGTTTTGGGGGGTTTTATAGGTGGGGGGTTGCATCCTTTGTATGAGGATAAAGAAGATGGTGGGGGGGGAAAGGGATTTGCGTTTTGGTGTGGGGAAAATGTTATGGGGTTTTTGTATTTAGGGATACAAAAACACATGAGGGTAAAGGGTTTTAGAAAAGTTTTGGGGAAAAGGGGGGTCGCGACGGGTGGAAGGAGTGTACCCAAATTTGTACACAGGGGGGGATTTTTTGGGGGGGGTTGTGTAGGCTTGCTTTCCGGCGCGGGAGCAGGAGGTGAGTTCCGGTTCCTCCATGGGATCCTGCCATCGGTGCATTTTCTTAGAAAACCGGGGGATTAGAGAGGGGGGTTGGTCTGGGGGGCAGGGGAAATTGGTTACCTTTTTGTGGATTTTGTGTTTGTTTTCGTGGGCAAGGGGGGGGGTCAGTTGGGGGGGGGATGGGGTAAAAGAGTATTGGTACGCCTTTTCATCGTAGTTGGTCGAAATCGGGTTTTTTTAAGGGGGAATATGGGGGGAAAGGGGGGTTTTCCTTTTAAGTATCGTGGTTTAACGGGGGGGCCCTCTTGGGGATTATGGGGGGGAAAAGGGGTCAGGGGATGCGGCGGGCTGGGTCCCCTGGGAGAGGGGGGCAAGTGTGGGGGGGGAAGGGAAGGAACCCCTATCATATGTCAACACAGGAAATGGTGTTAATGGTGTGGTTGGGTGGGTGAGTATAGGTATGAGGTTTTTGGGTGTTTTTAGCGTAAAAAAACTTTGGCTTTTTTAAATTTATAGGGAAAGGGGGCGGGGGTGAGATTTCCCCCCTTTTGCAGTCGTGATTTCAACTCTTAACCTGTGTGGCTTTAGGCAATAGGGAAAAACTTGAAATTTTGAGTGAGTGTTTTTTTTTTCACGAAATGTTATATACAATACTTTTAATTGTTACGTGTGAATGGTTTTATATTAGAGAAAGCGCGAGTGCAACGTGGGGGTAATTTATATACCATGTATTTTTAATTTGGTATGTGTGAAAATTGTTTTATTGGTATAAATAGATGTATATGGGGACGAGAGGGCCCCCTTGTGAGATAAAATTTTTGTGGGGGGTAAATTTTTTTACCCCCCCTTTCATCATGGGTTTTTTTAAAGGGAAAGGGAAAGTATTATGTTTTTGATTGGTTAGTTGCCGTGTTTACTAAAATTTTACTCATACTCTTTTATATCGGTGGATTGTTTTGGGTTGGGTTTTTAAAACGTTACCCCTTGAATGTCGGGAGTGGGTTTGGCAGTACCCCTATGTACTGCATTTTTTTGTACACAACATGGGGGGGTTTATGCTTCGTTTTTGGGTTTGTATTTTATGTAACGCGTATGAAATATGGGTAGTCCCCATTAGGAGGGCCGAGGGGGGGTTTTTGGGCTTTTTCCCTTTGTATTTTTTGTATGATGAAACAATTTAGGCTAGTGGCTCATATTTTTTTGGGGAAAATTTGATTTATGGTTGCTGTATATTGGGCCCTTGGGGTCAAATTTTCCCCCGCCCTTTGGTGTTGTGACAGGTAAGTTAATGTTTTTTATTGAATATTGTTTTTGGGCCCCCAAACCCAGTGGGGGATATGTCTTAATAAGAGGTATTATGCAGTGCATTATGAAATTTTGGGAGGGATTTGTTTTTTTTTTTTGGTTTTTATGATTTTTGGGTTTCCCGCCTTTTCCGGGTTTAATGCAGTTGTCAAATGCGTTATTTTTAATCGCAAATGTAATTTTTTCCATATAGAGGAATTGTTAGGGAAGACCATTGTTTTAAAATTTAAAACCAAACCGTTTTTGCAAGATGGTTGGTCAGACGGGTTCATTGGCCCCTTGTTTTTAAACTGAAAAAACATTTATCAAGAAATAAATTAGCCCAAGAAAAGGGGATACATGTTTGATGAATTTTTAATTTTTTTATGTTTTTTAATTTTTAAAGGGTTTTAAAATATTGTCAATGTTATACGTATTTTTTATGCTTTTAATGATTTTTCCCATGATTTTTGGTTTAGGGAAATACTTTTGGGCTTAGGTTAAAATAGCGGATGTGTAATGCAGCGTTCATTATATTTTGTAAAATTTTTGTTTTGTTTTAAAATTTTTTGTTCCCTTTTTTAATAAAGGGAGGGGTTTTTTTATATTTAATATGTTTTTTATATGAGGGTTTTAAAAATAAAATATAAAAAAAAAAAAAAAACTCTGAAACCTAGACAAAAAAGCCGATTGTGGTGATAAAGCTAACAGAATACTTGGATTTACGTAACTTTTGCATAAGATTGTTTGAAGGGTTTTTTTTTATAGCAAAATAATTTAAAAAAAAGGGAAACTCAGATTTTGTATTTTGGGTTTTTGGTCCCCCACATTTTCGAATGTATATATGTAAAAAAGGGGTTTTGAAGTTTATACAGAAAACTTAAAAAAAATTTTAAACCCACTAAGGGGAAAAATACCCATTCAAGACATACAGGGGCCTCGATATTTTTCGGGAAAGGACGAGAATGAGGGAGAGATATTCGTTGGGGTTTCCCGGGGGGAATTTTAAATGCCCAATATTAAAAAAAGTCCCTTGGGAAAATTTAAATTAAGGGATATCTCGTTTAAAATTAAAAAATTTTAAAAATTGGAAAAATTTTAAAATTTTTGGGAAAATTACATATGAGAGTTTTTGTTCTTTAAAACCGAGTTAAACGATGAGTGAAATATTTCTGTGGGGTTTCACTAAAGTTAAAACATTAGGTTTTTTTAAAAAACAAGTTTAATTAAAAAAAACCCAATTTGAAAAAGTGTTGATTTTTAATTATACCTTGAAAAGCAAAACCTACATTAATCCAATGGGATTTTGGATTTGGTTGGAAGTCACTAAAAAAAAATAGTTTTTCATTACTCTAAAACATTTGATGTGCCCCGGGGGCCCCTCAGTAAATAATTCATTGTCCCTGCTAGGAATGTAAATGTTCAAAGATTTAAACAAAAAAAACATACTTTTGAGAAAAAGTAAAATAACTAGACAGTCTGAAAACGCATTGTCGGACCCCAAAAGCAATCTGGATGAAAGGGGGTATGGCAGCAGTGAGAATTCTAAAAAAAACCCCGCAGTAAAAAAACACTGATCGTTTTCTAAAAAAATGACCTTAGATATTTTTTGTCTGGAAAAAACGCATACACGACCCCCGTAAAAGGATGTAAAAATCATTAGTGTACACCGACAAAGCAAACGTTTTTTTTGGCAATGGAAATTTGGCACATGGAAGCGGGAAAGGGAGCCAAAGTAAATCGTAGGAACTTCCAGGAAGGATGAAAAATAGAAAAATACAAGATGAACATAAAAGGGATAAATAAAGGGGAAAGCCAGTAGAGAGAGGAATGGGGCGTTGAAAATGAGGGAACGATCAAAAAAATTATTTTTTTGTCATTTTAAAAATTGCTTTCCTAAATGTTGAAGGATCGTGAAGGCGTTGAATTTGGGGTATAAAAATAAAGACAATCGTCATCGTATCGACCCGGCAAAGCTGGATTTTTTTCACCTCTGTGTTTAAGTTTCCGACGGGGAAATTTGATAAAACCCAACCCCACCCAAACAAGAATAAAATTTCCCCTTGAGAAAAATGAGTTTAAAGTTAAAAAACGTGTAAAAAAAACGGGTTTAAAGAATGCAGTGGGATCCCGGAAAAGTCTATTTAATAAATTAAAAGAGGGGCGAAAGGTTCAGTGGGCTATGTTTTAAAGGGCCCTTACTCAGCTCTGTAACAATTTTCAGAAGTATTACCAAAGCTGGCTCTCCTCGGGGAAAATTTAAATGAATAGAAAAAAAAATAATAACAAAAAACATGAATACTTATTATATAAAAAAATTTTAAAAATATAAAAAAACTTAAATATGAAAAAATTTAATCCTACTTTAAAAAAAATTGAAAAATAAAAAATAAAAATAAATAACTGAATTAAAAGCTAAATAAAAACTTGGGGGGTTCTGGTTTTTGGTTTGACCGCTTGTTGAAATCGTAGTCTTTTGCCGATGAGGGGGGAAAAGGGTCGCAGGTTTGGTTAAAAACCCACTGGCTATTTTTCTTCACAGTATAGCCTTGAGTATTCTATCCCGATGCCCGGGGAAAGCGGGTTTTTTTACCGTTTGGAAATGATAAAGGGGTTACCCCTGAAATTTCTTTCCCAGGGCACAGGAAATTTTAAAACCCAAAAAGGGGGAATTCAGGACATTCGCCCTTTTTCCCCCATCATTCAAACTTGTTGTTTGGAAAGGGACCCTCTCGTCATCCAAGCGGGAAAGATGGGAAAAGGTTACCCACGTTAAAAATAACTCCCCCATGAAAAGTACAATACCTAAAAGATGTGGTAAATTTTACAACGGTCAACTTAGAGCAAAATTTAAAAGGGAAACAAAGTTTTTTTAATTTGGGTTTAAAAAGTGAAGCTTTAAAACCAATAAAACCACTAGAAAAAAAGGGGAAAGGCAGGGACTTAAAAGTAGGCGGGGGAGCTGTTTAGTCTAGGGGTTTTACTTTTTTGGACTGGAGCCCCACACGTCCCTTTGGGGGGGGGAAGAAGGAGGGGAAGGGTTCGGGAGCTGGGCTGACCCTACTTTAAAAGCTGCTGGCGGGAAAAACTATCACTTTTGGGGGGGGGGAAAAAAAGGGGGGAAATAGGGGGGGGTCAATTACCCTACCTTAACAAGCAGCCGGCAATAAAATTTAATTGTTACTATATACTCCTTTTGGCTACCCCCTATCTATTAAATTTTTTCCCTAAACACCCCCCAAAACCCAAAAAACTTATAGTAAAGGGGTTTATAAGAAGAATAGGCGGGGGAAAAAAGTTAAAAACATGGGGAAGTCGCGTAAGGCAAAAATCTTCTACTGACTGTCACGACTTAACCAGTCAGAGAAAAAATTTGGGATAAAACCTTTGATATCCCAAAATTATGGAACTTAAAAGCTTGGAGTGCCAAGGGTCCACCTAAAGGGGCGACTGTTGGTTCCCCTTAAAAAATTTTCCCAAGGTATATAAAAAGGTTTTTGGGGGCCCGGGTTTCTAAAATGAATTTTTTTCCCAAAAAAGAAAAATAAAATTTAAGTTTGGAGATACCCCACACAAAAAGCAAAAACTTTCCCTTTTTCCCTTTTTGTGGGAGTATCTCGTTCTGGGGGGGAAGGGATTTTTCGGGCCCTTAGGAAGCATACGGGGGAAGGGGTCCCAAATTATGGTATTGTAGTACCCACCCGCACCAAGCCGTATGGGAAAGGGCATCGGGTTTTTAAAAAAAAAATTTTATTAATTTTGGGAATCTTAAGTATTGGGTTTTTTCGAAAAGATATTTTAATCTAAATTAAATTTTTCCCCAAAGCTACGGGGGAAAGTTCAAGGGGTTTTCCCTTCAAGATTTTTTTTAAGGAAGTGGTTTTGAGCCTGAAAAGATCATAAGGTTGGGGAAAAAAACAGGGCATAAAAATTTAAAAGAACCAAAAAAAGCTACGCATAAAGCTTTTTGGGTTTTTTGGGGAAATTTTTTAAATTTCCCTTTTAAAGCTTTGATCTTACTGGGGGGAGGGGTGCAGAGGGGTTATTAAAAGTAAACAGTCCAAGATATCTAATCTTGGGTTTTACCCAAAAGGGAAACATTTTTTTTCGGCTTGGCAGGGGGCCATGTTTAACGTAACCTACGCAAAACTGCCCGTTAATGTTTTGGGTATGTTTGCCCCAAAGTGGTTTTCATTACGTAAATGTCCCTCAAAATAAAATTTAAACATTTGGCATATTCCCAAAACCTTTTCTCCTCTCACGTAGGGAGCACCGGGAGTTTTCCAAAAAGAAGGGCATAGTTCTTGTTGCATCAGTCCCCTTGGGGGAAAGGGAAAAAAGGTGACTGCTTAGAAGAAGGATTAACATTTCATAAAATTTGTGTAGATCGTATCCCATTAAGGGGATAGGCTCAGCAAACCCACCGAAATTATAGAATTTAAAGGGCCCCTGAAGTCAATAGCAAGGGCTACATGAAAATTTTCCTCCTTCTTAACCCCTACTACTTTGGGGAACAAATATGAAGATACTGAAGGGTTTAATTTATTTTTTTAGTTTTTAATAAATTTTTCTACTCTCGGTCAAAAGCATCCCCAAGGTGAAAATGGAAAATGGGTATAATTTTCGTTATAGGATTGTCCTCACTAGGCCCAAACTTTTGGACTACCGTGGGGGTAACACCTGGAATTCATAAAGACGTCTGAAAAGTTACTCACACATTGAAGTGTTCATGTTTTCTTATGGGCATCCAAAGATTCAAATTTAAAATTAAAATTTTTTGGGGCCCAAGGGGTCAAGAGTCACCAATCATGTAGTTCTTCATCATAGTCTATGTTAGAGGTGTCAAATTTCCACACCCTTTCATTCTTCAGTTGTCGCATCAAGTTTTGTGTGGGGGAAAAAAATTTTTAAAATTTTTAAGGCAGGGTTTAAACCCAATTTCTTCGGTAATAATTCTTAAGGATGTTGGGTATTAAAAGCTTAGGTTTTTTCCCCTTTACTTCTATGGGTAGTCCCAAATTTTCCCAAAAAGTTTTTTTAAAACTTTATATGGACCTTTCCATGCTATAATAAATTTTTTTGATCGCAAAAGTACAAGAACTTTATCCCCTCTTTAAAAAAATTCTCCCTCTGACTTTATGGAATTTAAAAAAGGTTTTTTACCCGGCCAAATTTACAAGTTAACTTTTTTGAAACAAAGTCCCGAGGTCTCCTCAAGTTTTTGGGTCTAAGGTCAATGAAAGGAAAAATGGTAAAAAGGGAAAAACCCCAGCATTAAACCCCCCATTGTCCATAAGTCAGAAGGATTGGGACAGTGGACCTCTTGCCTGTTACCCTTAGGAAAATTTTAAAAGGGTTGGGAAAAAAAAAAAAGAGTCCCCTGGGGGAAATTCCCCCATTTGGGAAACAAAGCCCCAAAAGGGAAAGGGAACGGGTGCCCCTCCTTTTGGTTTTAAGGGGGCAAAGTTTTCCCTTTAAAAAGGACCCTTTAGAATGAATCTGGCGCCCAATCCTCCCATTACCCGCGGGATGATAGGGGTTTGGGTGAAGGGGAGGGTTCACTCCCTGAAGTTTTGGTATAGATGTTTTCCCTTAAGTCAGATGTGGGAAGCGTCCCCGGTCAAAAAAAATTTTTTTCTAGGGAAGGGGCCCCCTCTGGAGAAGATGAACAAAAGGGCTTCAGCCCCCCTGAAATGGTTATGGTCTTTAAGGGTATGGCTTTTTAGGGAAAATCGGAAACATAATAACTAATGTTAAAATAATGTCCCCCAGATGAAAGTGGGGAATTAAAAAGGAAAAAACGTGTCAATACTTTCTCTTTCAAAAGGTACCGTAAAGACGGGAAATTTTTACCAAAAGGTAAATCGCCTGGGGACCTCGGGGGGAAACGGTTGGCAAACTTTAACGATCTACAAAACTAGTGACATCTGAGGGCAATTTTTTTTTGGGCCCAAAAAAAGGGTTTTCCCTAATTTTATTTAAGGTTTTTTCGATCGAGGGAAAATCCGGGCCCCCGGCAGGTCATGACCATTCTAAGGAAACCCTCTCTCTGCATTGACTTGGAAAAACTAAGATGGAAAAATTTTATCTCATCTGAATTAATTTGAATCTGACTTGTACAAGAAACCTTTTAAATATTCAAAATTTTTTTTGAAAATTTTTTCCCTTTTGGGTCAAATTGATTTTGTTTAGCGGGATTATGGCAGTTTCCCGGGAAAAGAAGGGCAATTACTTGTAAATTTTACAAAGGAGTCCTTCGGGTAAAATCCAGGGGAAAAACAAAGGGTGGACAGTAGGAGAAGCCTGGGTTTGGGCTGAAACCATAGTTCCCAAAACATTTATAGTATCGGAGGGGGATAAACTTCACTTTCATCTTTAATTTTTAAGTGAACCGGTGATCCAAATACCCCGCTTTTTGGAAGGATCACTGGTTTTTATCCCACATGGAAACTCAAGACCTTATCTCATCGAAATTTCGAGGGGGCTTCTCCCGACTCTTCAGAAAGAGGATCGAAACACCTATTTTCCATCTTTGGTGATGAAAAAGGGCAACCTCAGAAGGAAGAATGGCACCTTTTACAAATTTGGGCCCGATTATTTTTGAAAATTCTCCCAAAAATTGAAATTTGGGAAAAAAAAAAGGGAAGGAAACAGTGACCCAAATATGCCCCTAAAAAGGACGAACCAATCTTACAGAGAAAGCTTTGCCCTAAAGAATCCTTACCCGACCTCCTAGAAGCCTCCACGCCCATTAATAAAAAATTTTTTGATCTAAAACCCAGGAAAAAATTCAAAACCACAAAAGGGATAACAGGGGAGGGTTTAACGCACTTATTTTTAATAAGAAAGGGGATTTTAAGGGGAAAAACCGTTATTTGGGTAGAGGGGGGATACCCGGGAAAGAGGAAATTCGTTTTCCCCAAAACCCGGTAATATCTTCATCACAACTCAAAAGAAACTGAAAACCCCAGAAACCCAACAAAAATTTACAAAAACAAATCATTATTATTCTAGATGACTCCAAAACTAGAGCTGGTTTTAGAAAAAGAATTCACCGTATGAGCCCCAACCCTTTTCTAAAGTGAAAGTTGGAATAGACGAGCCCCAATTTTTTTGAAAAATTTAAATTTCCCTTCCCCTGATACTGGAAGTTTTTTAACTTGTTGAAGCGGACATATTCCCCTTTAAATGTTTTGACTCGCAAAAGCTTTGATTCTTTTTTAGAAGCCTATGGGGGGCGGGCCAAATTTTAAGGTGCCTTTTTCACAGGAAAAACATTTCCCAAAAACCAACCCAATTTCTGGGGTTTTTTCGGTAAGGTTTTATCCAGTGAAACTTTTCCTATTCAGGGCGTTGGGCTTACTCATAGGGAATGATCTAGAATATCCCGGGTTTTAAGCCAGACCCCTAGTTATTGATAATTCTACTGACGTTAAAATGGGCCCAAAAAACTAAAAAGAGGCTCCCCACCCTTTTTTCCTCTCATGTTATTAAAATGAAATAATGTCTTTAAAGCGCGTCAAAATCTTTTATCAACTGAAGTCCTTTAAAAGAAGGAGGAAAATTTTGGTCTCCCATTTATTGTTTTACCCATCCTTACAAACCCCGGGTCTTCAAATCTGAAAATATTTTTATGATCGGCCCCTTTTCAAGAATTTCCCCGATATTAAAAAACAAAGGAAAAAAGATTTTAAAAAAGGGATCAGTTTCCCGATCCATCCCTAGAAAATTACGAGGATAGCAAATTTCAGAAGGGCCCACGCCCAAGGGCCTGGACAATTGTTACTATTTTTGCAATTGGGGTTTTTCTAAAGAAGTTTCCGGGGGTCAACGCCCCCGGGGCCCGGCTGGACCAGGGCCCCCCTTAGGTCAGTGTTTCCCCGGGTGCGACCCACACCATCGACCCAACACCCAGGGCCCATTTTAAATGATGGGGGGAAAATAGACAAGGTTTTAAAGAAACAGTCCCCAAATTTTTTAAATCGGGGGGGGAATCGAAAACCCCGGCCCCCACCCTGTGAAGCGAGAGGGGTTAACCACCAGGCCACCAGAGCCTGAAAAGGAAAGGTTTTTTTGTCTTCCGACGATCATCTGTCTTTCCCCGCAAAAAAATCCGTAGTGCACCTAGCCCCCTTTAGGAATTGGCTAAATTTGTTTCCCCACCCTGGTCCCATGGGAGGACATTTGGGATAAAGAAAACGCTGGGGAAAAAAAGCCCCAAACCTTTTTTTTTGGCCCCAAAAGAAAGGGAACGCGGAAAACTATCTAAATGGTTGTCAATCTGCCAATGAAAGGGGGAAAAATTCGCACACACCTCCAAACCCGTTTTCCCCCCATTCCGATTTTCCCGTCAAATGGTAAGCCCTTCCACGCCTGAAATAGATTGTGTTGGTCCGTTTTCCCAAAGACTAAACAAGGGGAAACAAAAATCTGTTTACAATTTAAAGGGTTTTCGTTATCGAAATCCAGAGGCTATCCCCTTTTAAAAAAAAATTTAATTCCCCGCATCATTGTTCGAGCTTTTTCAAAAATTTTCTCACAGGGTGGGGTTTCCCCCCCCGAATAATTCCCCAAACCCATCAAGGTTTTAAATTTTATCTAAAAATATTTCGCGAATTTCCTTTTCTCGCCTCGGAATTTAAGGGCCGTTAAATTTTTTTGTTGCTTAACCCTCAGTCCCCCAAGGGAACCCCCCGAACGATTTCATTTAAAAAAATTAAAATTTAATGATGAGAGCGTAAGCGAGCAAGTTTTCCAAGATTGGGACGGGAAAGGAAAAACCTTCCCCTTTTTCGCCCCTTTAAGGGGGGAAACGAAAAAAAGAAAGCGCTGGTTTTAGTCCCCTTTGAATTAATTTAGGGACACCCAAATACGCGGGGCCCCCCCGCCCTACAAAAAATTCATGGGCCGGAAAATCAAAACCCTCGCTTAAAACAACTCCAACCCCTAATGCAAAAGCCCTTTTTCACAACTGAGGGAATTTTGCCCAAAAAACTTAGCTAAGGCCCCCCAAATTCCCAAAATGGGAAACATTTTTTTTGAACCAAAAAACCCCACCCCCTCGTTTCTTCAAACCCGGTGACCCGTGGATGGCCCCAGAAATTCTTACCTGGACCGCTCTGCAACCTAAAATACAAATTTTCCCTTTTGGGAATGATTGAAAAGGGTCAATGAGGTTTAAATTTTGTACAAAACTCCAGGAAAGACAAAGCAAAAAGTAAATTATCACATAAACCAACTTAAAAGGGTTTTCCAAACCCCAGTAAGTCCCGTTTTGACAGTTCTTCCTTTTTTGCTGAAACTGGGAAAAAGGAAGTCTGCCCCGCATCTCTAAAGCGATAGAAGTTTTAAAAAATTCAGAGACATTTCAATTCTTATACCCTTTTTTATGGACCTTTTTTTGAAGAAAGCCAAAGATATCAAAAATTGTTTTTACGTTAGAGGTTTTAATTTTAAATGTCCCTACGTGTTTTACATTTGGGGAAATTTAAGCGTAGATTACAAGGAGCAAAGCCCTTTCAAACATCACCTTTTAGGGGGAGTCCCCCTCAAAAAGAAAAATTAAAAAAAAAGAAGTAGAAATTTTTTCTGTCCCAAGGCTCATTTTTTTTGAATGGGGGTAAAAAATCCGTGGGCCCCGCCATGTATAAATTTGTTTTTCCCCAAACCCGAAAGGAACTTTTTAGAATGTGCCCCTGGGTTATGGGAAGGGTTTAAAGCTCTCACGGTACCCGAAAGGGTTTTCCCCCTACCCCGATTGATGATCTAAAAAGACAGAGTAAACAGGAGCCGCCCCCAAACACCCACCTGGATTTAAATTTAAAGGGGATTACCAAGTCCCGGGTTTTCCCCTTGAGCCAAGAAATATCCCCATTTGCTTACAAGGAGGATTATTCAATTATCGGTTTTTTGCCCTTCAGGGTTTGGGGTTTTTAAAAGCGGCTTCTACCTTTCAGCGCCCGTGAACCTGCTGACCAAAGATTTTTGAAGGAGTGGATTTCATTTTCTAGAAGTCTTGTTTATATAGCAATGAGTGGGAGCAACATTTTTAAATTTGCCTTTGGGAAACCCTTTTTTAAGAAGTTAGAAAAGTACCCAAATTTTACCTAAAATTTGCCAAATGTCAGTTTTGGGGGCAAAACCCGGGTTAATACCTCGGTTTTTTTTATAGGTCAGGGGGGAGGTACGTCCTGTTTTATGTAAAAAAATTAAAAGCCCGCCCCAAATTTCCTATCCCCTTCCCAAAATAGAAAGTCAATACAGAGGTTCCTTGGAAATGACTGGCTTAATTTTCGACGTTTCTTTCCTAATTTTTTCAGGTTGCATTCCTCTTACTGGTTAACCAGTGTAAGATGAAGTTTTTGTGGACCCAAAAAATTGTGGGAAAAGCTTTTAAAATTTGGGTTTAAGCGGTTCCCTTTTTTCGCACCCCTATTGAAAAGTCCTGACTTTAAATCAACCCTTCTATTTACACATCGATGCCAGCGGTTATGCTGTGGGTTCGGTGTTACTTCAGAAATCCCCCTCTACTGATATTTTGCATCCTATATCTTATTTTTCTTCAAAGTTAAAACGTCACCAAAAGAATTACGCCACTGTAGAGAAAGAAGCTCTTGCCCTAGTAATATCTTTGGAACATTTTGACATTTATCTGGGAACCTCCCCCCATAAAATTATGGTATTTTTTGATCACAACCCTTTAATTTATATTAATTCTATGAAATCAAAGAACACCCGAATCCTCAGGTGGGCTCTGAGGATCCAACCTTATCTGATTAGTATTCAACACTTAAGTGGATCCCTTAACATAATTGCTGATGCCCTTTCTCGCCCCTGAAAAAAAATATGTACCTTAAAATGTCAAGTTAAGAAATGAGTACTCTTAGAGCCTAATTTATATATATATATATTTTTGTTAATGATTTTATTTTATATTAACGGTATGACTATGAAAGCCGTTTCGTTGATGGATGACCCTGACAATCATGTCCGAGACTCCTATTCTCGAATTATGATGGAAGCCACTCCACATAGTTCTTCCGGCCATTGTTCCAAAAGCTCATCCTCTGGCAAATAACCATGCTGATCGAGTTATTTCTTCTCCATTCTTCCGTCATACTACATGCCTTATTTACCAAGAGGACGCTTATTATAAAGGAGATATTACCAAGGACGCTTGCAAACTCCCTACTGCGACCTATTGTCGTACGGAAGGGGTAGTGTTATATCTTCGAAATTGGTCATTCTGTTTTATTTAACTATTGTAAGAGAATATGTTCATCACCTAACATTATAGCGCGAAAGTCTCCGTTTATAGCTAAAATAGAGACTTTCGGAGTTATTATTATCTGTTAATATATGAAAAATACCATGGTATTATCACTATCACTATTATCACTATTTTGTTATTATCACTTTTGTTATTATCACTATTATTTTATTATTATTGTTAGGTAGGATTTCTTGTGTATATAGAGTAGAGTTTAAGTCTCGGAACCATCCGGTGAATTGTTCAATTGTTTATGTCCGGCTGACTGACGTTGGGTCAGGTGATCCAACCTGACGACGCGTCAACAGACTGGCAAGTAGTCAGTCTGCTCCCTGCTCTATCCCTGACAACTAATCATATATTGGCTCTTATGGTGTACAGTTTGAATGGTTTTGAGAATTGGACTCTAGAGCTGACTCACTATATTCCTCATTGCTTTGAAAGACTCTTTTGATATTTATATTCTTGGTCAGTTCAGTAATCCATAGAGATACTTTACGGCCAGATTCAAAGGTCTTGTTAAATCTTGTACCTTTTGTATTTTGAGTTTACAGTCTTGTTAAGACAAAGACGTAAATGTTATTGAAGACTGAATTACAGGAAGAATAATTAAACTTCCTTATTAATGTGACATTTCCATGATTTTGAACTAAATGTATATGGTAAATTTATTGTACAAAGTATTAAGTTACATTAACTACAAAGATAAGATAAAGTATTGTATTTAAATACTTTAATAAATTTGAATATCATTCTATGGAGTTTCCCAGATGAAATTATTTCCCCTAGACTCTAAAATACCTATAACTCGGATCCAAAAATCTTGTTGCATAAGAAATAAATGGTAACAGGCCACATTCTGAAGTTCTTTAAAAAAAATTCTTATTCGCAACAGTCATCCAAGCTGGAAAGATAGACAGGTTACCCACTGCTTAAGAAATCACTCTCCATGATAAGTACAATACCTAAAAGATGTGGTGATTATTACAACAGTCAACTTAGAGCAAAACTGAAAGGACTAAGTTTATTATTGGTCAAAAGTGAAGCTTTCAACCAATAAATCCACTAGAATACAAGGCAGGCATGTACTTACAGTAGTGCTGGGAGCTGTGAGTCTAGTGATTACTGTTTGGACCGGAGCCCCACATGTCACCTTTCGGGGGGAGGAGGGGAAGGGATAGCGCAAAGCTAGACTGACCATACCTTAACAAGCAGCCGGCAGTCAAGCTATCACTTTCGGGGTGGGGGAAAAAAGGCGGGAATAGCGGGAGCTCGACTTACCCTACCTTAACAAGTAGCCGGCAATGAAACTATTGTTACTATATACTCCATCGCTACTATCTATTGAACTTTTCCCTCACACTATGACAGGTAGCATTTAAGGTGCTTATGTGAGGCTTTGGGGACATACGACGATCATACCCAAGACCGAGAAATATAGCTGTATTATGATCAAGGGCTAGGAATCCCTACTGGAATAGAACCATATTAGGTATATTAAGGTGTTGTATGAAAGTCATCTAGTGAGTTTTAGCAACCAAAAAATTAAGCCTGTAAGAGGTGGCCTAGTTGGAAACGCAATCAATTGCACAGAAGAGAGAGAGAGAGAGAGAGAGAGAGAGAGAGAGAGAGAGAGAGAGAGAGAGAGAGAAGGAAAGAAAAAGAGAGGAGGAGCATTACAAAGTGAGAGTCAACACCTGCACACTCATCGACACAGAAAACATTGATAAGGTCGTTGTTGCTTTGTTATGCGCCTTAGCGCATAAGTGATCCTCCTCTTCCTGTAGACAATGGATTTTACTCACACGTAAAAAAAAATCAGACAATGGCTCGAAAATGTTGCGTAAGCTCCACAGTTAAAGCAAGTGTGTGGCTGCCTATATGAATGATTAATATAATTCGCTGCACCGCAGATTGGGCGGCATTCTGCTGGTGATCTGCATCGTGTCTGCAGTGTTGTCAGTTTGGTGACAAGGAGATTCTGTAGCTAAAGTTACCTTTGAGTATCTGGTCCACATTACGCACATTCTCGCAGAATTATAGTATGCGAAATGAGGATAGTGTCATAGGTAAAAATGAGAAAAGAATGTCTGTGTATAGTAACAGGGGTGACTTCATTAAAGCGGAGAAGCGAAAGATTATCAGCTTGTACAGTATCCTTGACGTTGACAATACGCATCCTAGTCTTCAGAGCATGGAAGAATACGTTATCACCATGATGCCTCTTGAGCTCTTTGCCAATGTTATGATCAGTATTGGTAATCAATAAGTATTGGAATTTTTCCGCGAACTGCCTCCTAACGTGCAGCTAATCTAGCTAAAACTGTTGACACAGATATCCCGAGATACCAACTCCGGCACACCAATGGCTCGTGCAAGAGATATCCACAAGATTTTTGTTTGCTGTTTCCTAAGAGTACACGGCAATTCTACTTCCTTGAAACAGAGGAAGAGCTTCACTTCCTTACACGATATCTCAGAAATTGATGGGTTACGATGTTGCTCCTCCGTCAAAAACTCCCAGGACATCCATGTTCCACGCTTCAGCAGTAAACTGGCCAATAATGTTGAATATAACGTAAACCCGGTCCGCTGGGGCTTGAAAGAATGTTAACAGTTATCCTCAGAAGATTGGATGGCAATAAGTTCCTCTTCCTTAGTAAGAATTGCTGGTGCCCTGGCAACTCTAGGTCACACATCTGCTCTTCTAGACAAGTGAATTCTAACTGACTAACCAGTGTCTCTCCTGATCTCCTGAATTTTGAAACACTGGCTACTGTCTATACTACTGTATTTGACCTATTTCTAACTATTCTAGGTCCTATAACGATGTTATTTTCTCCTAAGATTATTGTAGACTCTGTGTAACTACTTAAATTTGTCTAAAATGTCAAATATTATTTATGTAAGTGGTTATATTACTGTTTATGTAAGTGGTTATATTATACTGTTTATGTAAGTGGTTATATTAAGGCTGCTTATGCTTACACCATAAACGTTTCCGTGGAATATTGTTTTTTTTTATTCCAAAATAATTTCCACAAAAGGTGTCGAGGGACGAAGAGGAAAGATTTTTCCAAAACTGTCTTTAACCATGCCCCTGGTTTCTTCCACGATGGCGTGTCAATTTTCGCGTCGTTCGCACGTCAGAGGCCGGATTGGCTCGATGCCATCATTCAAGCTGCCTTGACCCAGACTTGACTATCCTGACATTATTGATGATGCACCTCGCTCCTCTAATAAAAAACACGCTGCCTGGAAACCTCTTTCCCTCCAAGCTGCAATTTAAAGTAGAACGAAGATAAAAAGTATCCAACGGAACACCTCAAGCAGAGTCAGACAATGATGTGTTTCCCAAAGAGCCGTGTACATGAAGGGGTCGGGTAAGAGGCCTGAGCAGAGGTATAGTATAGCTGTGACTATTCATGATCATTTCATTTTTTAATTTTTATTTATTAAAAAAAGGGGGAGAGTAGTGGTGATGCTACATGGAACCCTTTTTAATCTAATTGGTATACCAGAAATCCATAACACCATGCTGGAACCTTCAGAATAAACAAAGCCAGGCTCAGCCAACAAGAGAGTTAAGTGACCAGAAATGCGAAATACTGGAAATCGTACCCGTTCAAGTATCACTCAAACTCATGTTATACATGTAATACAGTAAGTATTAACTCCAGTTCCTTCCTATCAGAGGCCTGGGTTAGCCCATACCAGTCCCGCCCCTTCGTCTCACAGGCAACATCACTAGCGCCCCCTACACACATAAGAAAACACCTCTTTCATGGTATTGGGTTACTGCAAATTCAAAGCGATAACTAATCTAACACTATAAACAAGCGTATTTATTTAAATAAAAATAATAGTAAACCAATTTATTTAACAATATGAAATGGTTAATTTAAATCTTATCTCCAACTAAACTGTCTTCACAAGGGCCGGATTAAGAAGTCTCCGGGCCCTAGGCTATTCAGATTGGCGGGGCCCCTTTGAGTTACGGGTAAGCGAAGCGACCCCTTCCAGCTTGGGGGTGGGGGGTGGGGGGTGGGGGGTGGGGTCGGTGTGAGCCTTTTTTAAGGTCTGATTAAATACATTTCTGGCTATTTAGATTAAATTTAATAGGGAAAGTACATCAAGACAACCAAACCATTTACCAACAGCCATTATAACTATCTTGTTAAATCATGCATTTTAAAGAGAATAAACTCAAGACAGCATAGTAATTACTAGATTAGGCTATTAAATTTAGTGACATAAATGTCCCTATTATATTCAGCAAAACCACTACAGCACTATTATTCCCTTTATAAATCACTGACCTTTGTTGTTATCATTGCATCATGCAAAAGGGACTATCAAATCATATAAACTCAAGAAAGTAAAGAATTGTTTATATTCACAGGCACTTCTTAAATAAATTTGTTCTGGATTTCATATTGGCAAAATCACAATTATTTTTCTGAAAATCAATATTTCTTGTTAGATCAGACTCAATGGTCAACAAGGCTAGGTTACACAATTTGTCTTGGCTCATTGTTGAAGGGAAAGCTGGTTTTTTCACTCTTTTTCAAAACAGAAAATGAACGTTTCTCCTTCACAATTAGTAGCTGGAAGTGTTAGGAAAAGGGCGATACACTATGCCCAACAATAGGGAAGGTTTCTGAGATACCTGCATTTCTTAAATGTTCAAAGCAGCTGAGGGCGCACATTTTTCAGGTGGAGCTTTAATCTGATTCATATACCCAGAAAAAGGGAACTATTTTCTTCAATAAATGTGTCCTGAACATCTGCTGAAAGGTGTTTGTTGCAACTTTAATGCAGCTTCTCTCAATTCTGCATCTGGCATAGTAGTAATTTGAACAGAAATCCAAACTTGTCATTGAGATTCGGGTAGATTTCTTTTTCTTTTCACCAATTCCTGTAATCAGTGAATCCAGAATGACGAAGTATGTAGCTGTCTTACATTTCTGCCTTGGTAGCAACACAATTTCATTGTCTGGCTCTTCAAAATTGCGTTTTTCCTCTTCCTTGACCGCTGATGATCAGCCCGGTAAACTGTAGTCTTTCACCAGCAGTTTAGCTTTCTCTCTTCAAACATTTCAAAAGTTTCATAAATTGCGAAGTGAGCTTACAAATTCCACTAACCTGCATAAAGGTTAGCACAAGTAGCCATTTCAATTTCAATTTTCTGAAGTGTCTTGTTCGGGGCATTTAAACCGTTCCCCAGTAATACAGTCCCAAAGCACACAGAGTAAGGCCAATTCAAACTCTTCCATGACTCAAAAAAAATCGTAATGCCACGATTGCAAATAAACCATACCCCCGGCCGGGATTGAACCCGGGGTCATAGAGTCTCAAAACTCCAGCCTGTCGCGTTAGCCACTAGACCAGCGGGTCAAGTGGCTAACGCGACGGGCTGGAGTTTTGAGACTATGACCGCGGGTTCAATCCCGGCCGGGAGTATGGTTTTTCAAACTCTTCCAATTTTGTTTGCAAAGCTGGCTGCTTCGCTTCTTGTATTTTGCTGTCTGGTCTTCATCCTCTGCTATTTGGATCAAAGCAGAACGTATTTCAGCAAAGCTGTCTTTCAAACATGTTTTTGCATCATGCTACGCTGACCACCTTGTTGATAATAAATTTGATGACATCTCCATGAATGGTTGACTTAGTATACTCCACCGATGCTTTGAAGCAGAGAAAAAATTAAAGAGTGCTTGTAAAAGTCCAAAAAATGAAACAGCAGCGACACAACACTCCGCAGCACATGACCCAACAAGAAAATGTGCTGAGTAGGGCACATATTCAGAAAGTGGGTGATTTGCTTGATACGGGCTTGCAATCCATTATATTTACCCCGACATGTTTACTTGCATTGTCGTAGCTCTGGCCACGACAATCCATAATAGAGAGATAAATGTTCAAGCAGAGTATCCAGAAACTACATTCATCATTGTTTCTCCATCATGGCCTGAAAGAGGAAAAAATTTTATAAAGCGCTCTACAGGCTTACCACTAGAGTCGACAAAGCGAACAATGAATGTCAGTCGATCTGTATGTAAAAATATCTTGTGTTAAAATCTTCACTTATTGCAAAGTTTTTTTGCAGTTTTCACAGCTGCTATGTTTGTTATTGAAAAACCTTCTTAGTCATCAGTTCAATAAATTCATTGCATATAGTAGATGACATGTAAGATACAGTGCCTCTTCCTGCATTCCAAGGGTGAAAACACATGATTTGCTAAAATGGATTGAATTGTGCTAACAGTTCTATGATCCCTAGGAAATTGCCTTTTGTTTTCCGAACCAAAAACCACATTTTCCCAGGGAAAGAAAAGTCCTCTTAGAGCTAAGAATTTTACAACAGCAACAAATCTTTCTAGAACTTTTCTCCAATAAGTGCGCTCTTTTTTCAGTTTGATTTTCCAAATGAGAATCCAATAAGCCTTTTTTCTGTGCACGAAAAAACACTGGCTAAAATGCAGCTCCTGTGAGTGGTGCTGTTCTCAAAGTTCCTCGAAACGCTTGGGAAATTTTTCCAGTCATTGAACCCCTGTGTGAAGGTATTTTCTTTGGTAAAAATAGCTTGCATGCTGAACAGTACGCTTTTCCTGAGCTTTCAGAGTATACCACCATGATCTTTTCACAGTTTCTGAATTTTCAAGCTTCCTATAAAACATAGATGACTTTAAACAACGACGACTTCCATCATCATAAATCCTTGCTGATTTCCTAAAGTCAATGTTCAGAGTTTGACCGAAGTTGTCTGCAATGAAAGCATTACGTAGAGAATCTGGGATTACATTTGGCCATGAGGCAGGATCTTTTAAGACAAACCTGTGGATGAAATGTCCGTTGAGACATTGAGAGGAGACACAAAAGAAGTAGATGCTGGCTGAGAATAATGGAGGGAGGGCTTCCTGTATGATCTGACGTAATCTGCAGATTCACTGTACTGGTAACATCAGAAACTGTTTTCGTGAGCATGTCTGCGATCTTTCTGCAGCTTCCTACATCTTTCTTTTTCTGTTATTCTTCTTAAATTTTCTTCTTTCTTTTCTGTGACCCACCGCCCTAAGAACGTCCAACATCACGTTCACGAGATGCCTAATGAGGATGTATCACTGTCTGTAAACATGCAAATACAAATTTTTCATTATCAATTATTATTAAATTTTTTAAATTTTTTTTTTTTTCTGTCAAATTGGGGGGATTTTGGCCCTTGTAGCCCCCTTTCCTCTGGCTGCGCATCTGAAAATTCAAAACGTTACCAGAAAAGGAGTCATACAGAACTTTTACCATAGATTAGGTTAGTGATTTGGGCTACGAATATTTTACTAATTCATCCTCCTTGATCTCCAATTTACTTAAACAGAAATCATACCAAGTCCAAGAACAATGCACAATGGTATTTATATTACAATTTTCATAACTAAACTAATCATTATGTTTGCATGATATATGGCCTACCACCATAGATGAGGACATGAGAATTAAAAAAATGCAGGGACAATTTTCAGTTTCACCCAACCAACGATTTTCTGATGTGGCTTATGTGTTTCTGGGGGAAAAATGTAGTAAATTAATTGATGTTCTACATCACTTTCCGTCGCAACTTGAAAAAATAAGCATTTGCGACGGAAGGATGTAGAACATCAAAACAATTGAGATCTGTTTTTTTGAAATGATAAAGACTTAAAGACAAGAAAATCAAAGTCTATCAACAACACTTTCAGTTAATTTGTCACAGTACAAGTCTAGATAACGTGTAATTACTACAGAAAATTGGAGAGGAATCTCCCATACCCCACCCATTAGAGGGAAAACCAGCTGTTCTGATGTAAACAAAGGCGTGTTGAGTGTTGCCATCTATGGTTAGGTTTTTTTTTATTTTATTTTATTTCATTATTTATTTTTTTGATTAAAATTTTTTAAAAATCCCAAATTTTTGTCTCCAAACACTTGAACTTTTTAGGTAGGAACCCCCTTTTCACTTGCACCACGTGCGCAGTCTTGGATGAGCCCCTGAACCCCTTGGACTGCGGGGGCCCCCAAAATGCGCGGGGGGGCCCCAGGCAAATGCCTAGTTTGCCTATGCAGTAATCCGGCCCTGGGTAGAGGGCAGCAAGAGATTGGGGTAGAAAGGGCTGAAGGTATCATCAGAGTTTGTGAAGTAAGTTGTTGTCAAAAAGTCAATGAGAGAGTCCGGATGAAAAGGGGGGTCCATCAGCGAGATGGGAAGGTAAAGAGAGAGCAGCGGAGCAAAGACGACGGAGGTATATTCTGCATGCTCGTTGATAAAGTGGGCAGTCTAATAGAATGTGGCTAACCGATAATGGAACCTGACAATTCTCACAGAGAGGAGCAGGATGCCTCTCCATGAGATAACCAGAGTAAGACGAGTATGGCCAATGCAAAAACGGGAGAGAGTAGTCTCCCAACCTCAATACTGGGGAACAAGAAGACGGCCCTAACCTATACTCAGTTTAATAGATTGAAGTTTGTTACCGAGCAGAGTAGACCAACGTTGTTGCCAACGGGTGTCAAGGTGGGTAGCTATTGCAGCAAAATAGTCGTAAATAGAACATCTCTATATGAAACTGGTAGGTCATGTACTGCTGACTGCACAGCAGTGTCTGGGCTGTTTTAAAAAGCCCTGTATGTCAACATGACCAAGGACCCAACAAAAAACAAATATCTTTATGCTTGGAAGAGAGCCACATCTCTTCCAATGAGCTGGGATGAGCTGAATGAGCTGGATGTGCTTTGGTGCAGGAACATCAGCTTCTCAACATCAGACTTGAAGGCACTAAGCCTTCAAGTTTCTTTGCTTGGAAAGAAACTTGGTGACTCTATTGAAACGAATGCGAATTATGACCAAAGCTTTCGTAAGATGGGGAAGGAAGAAAGATGGGGAAGGATGGAAATATGGGAAAAGGGTGGGAGGGGGGGTAGAGACGGTGGAGTAATAAAAGTGGCCGTTAAAATTTTTGACGGCATAAAATTAAATAAAAGTCGTGGTTCCTGAAGGGTAAACAACCTGCTATGTCTAGGGGCATTTATATTATTTAAAAAAAGAAAAAAAACACTACTCTAGGGCCAGCTTGTACCTTCACAAAAAAACCCGGAACGTAAAAATTTGTCAATAATTTATTATAAGAAAGGACATAAAAACTCAACTTTCAAAAAAAAAATAATAATAATAATAATAATAATGTATATATATATATATATTTTTCTTCTCTTTTTTAGTTTAAATTTTATACAGGAGAAGGGGTTACTAGCCATTGCTCCCGGCATTTTAGTCGCCTCATACGACACGCATTTGGGTTACGGAGAAAGATTTTTCCACTTTCCCCATGGAAATAAAGAATAAAAAGAACAGAGCTATTTAGAAAAAGGAGAAAACCTAGATGATGTATATATTATATGCATGGCGGGGTCTGTGAAAGTGTGACCAAAGTGTAAAGTAGGATAGCAAGAATATCCCTGTTAAACTTAGCGTGTTAAAGAGACAGAAAAAAAACACAATCCTACCATCATGCAAAACAGTTACAGGTTTTGTTTCACAGTCATCTGGCAGGACGTATACTTCCCTGGTGGTTGCTGTTACCCTACGGGTAGTTCGGCCTAGGAAGGTTGAGGAGGGGTTTAAAAGGGGGTTTGTGTGGAGGGGCTTGGACTTCCACAGCATGCGTGAGGTGTTTTTATTTGGAGGAATGAGACAAATGGTTTTTAATACTGACCCTGCTGTTGGATGTGAGCAAAGTAACATTATGAAGGATCAGGAAACGGGAGGGCCCGGACTTGAGTCCTGGAGATGGAAGACAGTGCTGCACTTGAAGGAGGGTGTGTTAATGTTGCAGTTTAAAAACTAGTTTTAAAGCACCCTTCTGGCAAGACAGTGATGGATAATGAGGTGAAAGTTTTTTTTTTTTCGGGCCCCCTGCCTTTGGGAATGGGCCGGTGTGATAATAAAAAAAAAAAATAAAATATATATATATATATATATATATATATATTATATATATATATATATATATATATATATATATATATTTATTATATTAAAATATATATAAATATATATATATATATATATATATATATAATATATATATATATATATATATATATATATATATGTATATATATATTTATTTTTTTTATATCGCCGGTATTCTCCAGGCGGCCCCCCGGGTCTTTTCCAAGTAGTGGTGACCGCCTTGGTCCCTATCTGGGAATTTCATCGAGACCTATAGTTATCCCATGGAGAGGTACATATACCCCTCATCTTTGGGATATATATATATTTATATATATATATATATATATTTATATATTAATATATATATATATGTATGTATATATATATATATATATATATATATATATATATATATATATATATATATAGTATGTAATATATATATATATATAATATATATATTATATATATATATATATATATATTATATATATATATATATATGTCGTGCCGAATAGGCAGAATTTGCGATCTTGGCTTAAATAGCAACGTTCATCTTGCCATGTAGGACAAGTGAAAATTTGTGTATGCAATAATTTCGCCAAAATCATTCTGAACCTAACGAAAAAAATATATTTCACTGTGTATGTTTAGTGTTAAATTTCTGTAAACAAATCTAAAATATGTCTAGTTGGGTTAGGCTAAAATAAATTGTTATTGTTATAATAAGGTTAGGTAAGTTTTCTAAGATTCTTTTGGTGCAAAATTAAAATTTTTTACATTAACATTAATGAAAAAAATATATCTTTAAACGTATAAGAATTTTTTTTTAGAAAGGACTTAATTTTAAATGAGTTCTTGCTAATTGACCAGTTTTACATATTCGGCACGACATATATATATATATATATATATATATATATATATATATATATATTAATATATATATATATATATATATATATATATAGTAAAGTAACATATACAACCTTCAATCTACTCTACTACACATACCACATCACCTTAACTCACTCATTCACATTATCTCACTGATACTAGTGAGTAAAGCAAATATAAACATTTATAAACAGGGAGGCTCCATGACCTCCCCCCCCCTTCTTCTACAGGCTACTTATCCTGCAGGCTGTATGAGTACTTTCTAAAACAGGCCTCTGCACACAGGGCCTTACAGGTAAACATGAGAGCACTTAACACTAAAATTACCTAAGGTTAATAAACTAGAAAAAAAAAACTCACCAACTCGCCAGGTCACACAACTACATCTTGCTCTATCTGCTGCTTCACATGCTTGAACAAAACATTCCTTACTCTCTCCTCTCCTGGCCACTCTGACTGATCAGGAATAATATGGGTCCAGTTTCAGTATAAATCCCCCAAAAATGACATTATATTGGAGCAATTTTTTTTATAAAATATTCTCTACAATATACTGTGTAATAGTGGCCTAACCACTTTGGTACATTTTAATACAAGAGTGTGTGTGTAGTGTTAAAAGTAGCCACTGACATGTCTGCTGAAACCTTTTTCTTTACCTTGTCCCAGACTGATAATTTCAGACAATACAGAGAACTTTGTTGCAGGTGCTGCTTTTATAAGAAAGATCTTTGATTAACCAGAAGTACAACAGATGCTGAATCAACGCATTTGTCGTTGGAGACACATTCCTCCTAAGGCTCCATGGCTAGGCAGATTTTATGAGAGAATGATAGCGTCGTAGAACATTGTTTAAGAAAGACTCTTCATCGTCAGCGAAATGACTTACAAGAATTTTGAACAGTCGTAACTGAAGTAGAAAACAGTCAACAACTGACCTCTAGCTGGACAGTTTGGAAGTGTTAAGTCCACCTTATTTTTCTATGGCAGAAGGCTCGATCCTGTTCCTCCCATGAATAATAAAGAGGTCATGGAGGATCCTACATATCTTGATCCGGAGCAACTCAGACATAAATTCAGGCACCTTAAAGTGACTGAATGTTGGGAGAAAATTTGGCGAGAAGACTGTCTCACTTCACTGAGAGAACACTTCAATGGAGCTGGTGTTCCTCAAAATCATATACGTCCTTAGGGCCTAGTGACATAGTGATTATTGACAATGATGATCCAAGGTCTCAATGGCCTCTTGGAAAATAGTGACCATACATCCTTATGCAAATGGAACCATCAGGACAGTTGAAGTTTTTAGCAAAGGTGTAGTGAATAAGTGGACAATAGATAAACTAGTGTTGAAAGTAAACTTAGTGATTTTCCAGAAACCCCATAGACTAAAGTTGTTAAGAAAAGGCATCAGTAGTGGTGGTGAGTGACAAAATCATAATAATGTTAAGAGATAATTAGTTCACCTACAGCAAGTTTTTGCCCACCCCCCAGTGTGGAGAAAATTCTCCAGTAAAGGGGGTATCTCTCAGCCCTCTTCAGCTCTTTGAGGACTCTTAGCCTTCCCGGCTGATGGAGTCTTACTTCCTCATAAACACATTAGTCAAACATGTTCATACCAGTATCACAAGACATGCTATCTTCTCCTTGCTAGAGTTTGTTGCAAGTACAAGTGAGAGTTTAACTACAGTAATTACACTTTCCACTTAGCAGAAAAATTAAGGGAAAACCTGCACACACTTTATCTACAATTTAGGACTATTATGAATTGTAGTCTATGGCTAAATAACATGAAATCTACCATCTTGTATTGAAAACTTTTGTACTATTTAGCAAGGGGAGAGAAATCAAGCTGAGTTCAGCATATCCTTTGTGGGGACACAAAGGGACAGTAGTGACCAGTGCATTCTTGACTCTTGTTCTTCTGACAGTCTCAGGAAACTAGGAACTTATATAGGCCAGGAAATTCACAGTAAAACTAATCACGCTGTGTTTTTGTGCATCCTTGTTCTTCCTATTGTGGATAATTCTGTCCAGGTCTCTTTGAAGTTATGCCTGATGCTCATCTGATTTTAATTCTCCTCATTAACTTCACATCATCTGCGAACAGGGACACTTTTGAGTCTAACCCTTCCATCATGTCATTCACATATACCAAAAATTCCACTGGTCCTAGGAGCGACCCATGGGACCCCGCTCGTCACAGGTGCCCACAGTGATACTTCATCACGTACCATGACCCGTTGTCATGGTACGTGATCCATTGGTACGTGATCCTCCATCCATGGTACTCTGATCCATTGCAGTGCCCATACTGTCATATACACCTGATCCTCTAGCTTCTGCACTAATCTCTTGTGAGGAACTGTGCCAAAGGCCTTCTTGCAGTCCAAGAAGATGCAATCAACCACCCCTCTCTCTCGTGTCTTACTTCTGTTACTGTGTCATAAAACTCCAGAAGGTTTGTGACACAGGATTTGCCTTCCATAAATCCATGCTGTTGGCGTTTTATACTCTTGTTCCATTCCATGTGCTCCACCACTCTCGTCCTGATAATCTTTCTCCATGACTTTGAATACTATACACGTCAGTGATATGGTCTATAGTTTTATTGCCCTCTTTTCTGTCTCCTTTTTTAAAAATGGGAAATACATTTGCCATCTTCCATACCTCATGTAGTTGCCCAGTTTCAAGGGATGTGTTGAAGATTGTGGTTAGTGACACACACCAGCATATCTGCTCCCTCTCTAAGGACCCACGTTGAGATGTCCGGTCCCATTGCCTTTGAGGTATCAATGTTCCTTAGAAGCTTCTTCACTCCTCTTCAGTTATATGTATGTAATCCAACACTTGTTGGTATATTCCTTGCTAGTGTCCCCCTCTGTTCTGTCCTCCCAGAGGCCGTCCTGTCTCCACTGTAAATACTTCCTTAAAACTCCCCATTACCCTCTTGATCGTTTCTTGTGAGTTCCCCACCTTCTTTCCTCAGCCTGGCACCTGGTCTTTGACTGTTGTCTTCCTCTTAATGTGGCTATACAGCAGTTTCAGGAGAGACTTGACTTTCGATGCTATCTCGCATTCATACTGTCGCTGGCCTCCTCCTTACCTGCGCATACTCGTTTCTGGCTCTTCAACTAATATCTTTATTTTCCTGGGTCCTTTGCCTGCTGTACCTTTCCCATTCTCTGGTGCACTTAGCTTTTGCCTCCCTACACCTTCGGGTAAACCAAGGACTCACGGTGGTATTCCTATTATTTCTCTTGCCCTTAGGAACAACCTTTCCTCTGCCTCCTTGCATTTTGTCACATATTGCATCATTTGGTTTACTCACTTTCCTATCAGTTCTCTGTTACCCTCTCCACTTGTAACTCTACTATATATTCAAAACTCAGAATCACGCGATCACTAGCTCCAAGGGCCCCTCGTAAGTGATGTCCTCAAAGTCTGAACTGCTCAGGGTGAACACAAGGTCCAGTCTTGCTGGGTCATCCTCCCCTCTCTGTCTGGTAGTGCCCCTGACATGTTGATGCATGAGGTCTTCCAGTACCACATCTATCATCTTGGCTCTCCATGTTTCGGGACCCTCATGTGGCTCCAGGTTTTCCCAATCAGTCTCCCTGTGGTTGAAATCGCCCATAATCAGTAACTTTGCTCTGCTCGAGTGAGCTCTTCTTGCCACCTCAGCCAGTGTGTCCACCATCGCTCTGTTGTTTTCTTTGTACTCCTCTCTTTTGGGCCCCTTGCAGTTCAGTGGTGGGTTATACATCACTCCAATGACTACTTTATGTTCCACAGACTGAATTATACCTACTATGTAGTCCCATTCTCCAATCCCGTCCATGCCTTCCATTTCCTCAAATCCCCATCGGTGCAGTGCAACCCCTCCTCCCCTCTACTCGTTATATCTTTCCTCAGGATCTGATATCCTGCTGGGAAGATTGCATCTGTTATTGTCTCAGCTAGTTCCGTTTCTGTGACTGCTATGATGTCTAAGGTTTTCTAACTGATTCTTTCATGTCACTCCTCATATTTATTCGTTATCCATCCGCGTTCTTGTACCGAACCTTGAGCTTTTTCTAACAATGTGGTTCCGGGAGAATATTGGGGTTTTGGAAGTGGGAGCCCTGGTGGTGGCATATGGGGAGTTATGGTGTGGGTGGGGTTTGTGATGAGGGGGTGGGGTCAGAATGCCCATAGGAGGCAGCTGTAGGGGTTGGTGGCAGAGGAACAGTTGTGTGGATTTTGGTTGAGATTGCTCAGTTGCATTGGGGTTGTTGCAGTTGGAGTCCTTCTGCAGGAGTTTTTGGGGGGGGTGTTTGCCCTTCCTCCTGTTTCTGGGTCCTGCTCATCTTCATCATTGCCTCTTGTTCCTCCTTGCGTCTTTGTACCCTCCCTTTCAGTATCGTGTATTCTTCTTGTTTCTGTCATGGTCGAGGTATACTCTCCCATAATCTGTTTTGTGTGTGTGTGTGTACTCCCTATTTGACTCACCTATTTGTGGTTGCAGGGGTCGATTCATAGCTCCTGGCCCTGCCTCTTCACTGATTGCTAGTAGGTCCTCTCCCTGCTCCATGAGCTTTATCAAACGTCGTCTTAAAACTATGTATGGTTCCCGCCTCCACTACGTCACTTTCTAGGCTATCCACTGCCTAACTACACTATGATTGAAGAAATACTTCCTAACATCCTTTGATTCATCTGAGTCTTCAGCTTCCAATTGTGACCCTTTGTTTCTGTGTCCCATCTCTGGAACATCTCGTCTTTGTCCACCTTGTCTATTCGTGTGCAGTATTTTATATGTCGTTATCATGACTCCCCTGATCCTCCTGTCCTCCAGTGTCATCAGGCCGATTTCCCTCAACCTTTCTTCGTGGGACAATCCCCTTAACTCTGGGACTAGTCTCGTTGCAAACCTTTGCACTTCTCTAATTTCTTGACATGCTTGACCAGGTGTGGATTCCAAAGTGGTGCTGCATACTCCAGTATGGGGCTGATGTAAATGGTGTACAGAGTCTTGAACGATTCCTTACTGAGGTATCTGAAAGCTATCCTTAGGTTTGCCAGATGCCCGTACGCTGCAGCAGTTATCTGATTGATGTGCACCTCAGGAGATGTGCTCGGTGTTATACTCACCCCCAGATCTTTTACTTATGTGAGGTTTGCAGTCTTTTGCCACCTAGACTATTACTGTGTCTGCAGTCTTCTTTGCCCTTCCCCAATCTTTATGACTTTGCATTTGGCAGGGTTAAACTCAAGGAGCCAGTTGCTGGACCAGGCTTGTAGCCTGTCCAGGTCTCTTTGTAACCTTCCTGATCCTCGACCGATTTTATTCTCCTCATTAATTTCACATCATCTGCAAACAAGGACACTTCTGAGTTTATCCCTTCCGTTATGTCATTCACATATACCAAAAACAGCACAGGTCCTAGAACTGTCCCCTGTGGAACCCCGCTTGTCACAGGTGCCCGCTGTGACACCTTGTCACGTACCATAACTCGTTGTTGCCTCCCTGTCAGGTATTCTCTGTCCCACTGCAGTGCCTTTCCTGTTATGTGTGCCTGATCCTCTAACTTTTGCAGTAACCTCTTGTGAGGAACTGTGTCGAAGGCCTTCTTGCAGTCCAAGAAAATGCAGTCTAATCCACCCCTCTCTCTCTTGTCTTACTTCTGTCACCTTGTCATAAAACTCCAATAGGTTTGTGACAGGATTTTCCTTCCCTGAAACCGTGCTGGTTGTCGATTATACACTTTTTTCTTTCCAGGTGCTCCACCACTCTCCTCCTGATGATTTTCTCCATGACTTTGCATACTATAACACGTTCTTGACACAGGTCTGTAGTTTAATGCCTCATGTCTGTCTCCTTTTTTAAAAATTGGGTCTACATTTGCCGTCTTCCATACCTCACGGAGTTGCCCAGTTTCATGGATGTGTTGAAGATCTTAGTTAATGGCACACAGCACCACGGAGAGATGTTTTTCTGGTCCCACCGCCTTTGAGGTGTTAAGTTTCACATAGCAGCTTCTTCACAACCTCCTTGGTTATGTGTACCTCATCCAGCACTTGTTGGTGTACCTCCCTGTTCTGATTTCGTGGAGTGCTACCGTTTCCACTGTAAATACTTCTTTAAAATCTTGTGTTGACCTCCTGACTTACCTCTCGGTCATTTCTTGTGAACTCCCCATCACCCTTCCTCAGTCTGATTACCTGGTCCTTCAATGTTGTTTTTCCTCCTGATGTGACTATACAAAAGCTTCGGGTCAGACTTGACTTTCGATGCTATGTCATTTTCATATTGTCGCTGACCTCCCTTCTTATCTGTGCATATTCGTTTCTGGCTCTTCGGCTAATCTCTTTATTTTTCTGAGTTCTTTGTCTTCTGTACCTTTTCCATTTTCTAGAACACCTAGTTTTTGCCTCCCTACACCTTTGGGTGAACCAAGGACTCTTTCTGTTCTTCTCATTATTCCTGTTTCCCTTGGGAGCAAACTTCTCTGCCTCCTTGCATTTTATTGCCACATAGTCCATCATTTCTTTTACTGGTTTTCCTGTCAGTTCTCTCTCCCACTGAATGTTTTGCAGGAAGTTCCTCATATCTGAGTAGTCCCCCCTTTTGTAGTTTGGTTTTTCCCATCCTATTCCTGCCACTCTCTCCACTTGAAGCTCAACTATGCAGTCAAAGCACAGAACCACATGATCACTAGCTCCTAGGGGCCTTTCATACATGATATCCTCGATGTCCGAACTATTCAGTGCGAAAACAAGGTCCAGTCTCATCCTCATCTCTCTCTCTGGTAGTGTCTTTAACATGTTGATGCATGAGATTACATAAGTACCACATCCATCATCTTGTCTCTCCATGTTTAGGGACCCCTATGGGGCTCCAGGTTTTTCCCAGTTAATCTCCTTGTGATTGAAATCACCCATAACTAGTAACTTTGCTCCCCCAATGTGAGCTCTTTTGGCCACCTTGGCTAGTGTGTCGACCATTGTTCTGTTGCTCTCATCGTATTCTTCTCTTGGCCTCCCGCAGTTCTGTGGCACATTGTACATTACTGCGATTATTACTTTATGGCCCTCAGACTGGATTGTTCCTACTAAGTAGTCCCTTTCACCCGTGCCATCCATTCCTTCCATTCTCTCAAAACCCCACTGGTTTTTAATGAGCAGTGCAACTCCTCCTCCCCCTCTCCTCCCTCTGTCTTTCCTGAGGGTTTGATATCCGGGTGGAAAGATTGTATCTGTTACCATTCCAGTGAGTTTTGTTTCTGTGAGTGCTATTATGTCTGTGGATGTCTCCCTGATTCTTTCATGCCACTCCTCACACTTATTTGTTATTCCATCTGCATTTGTATACCACACCCTCAACTTCTTTTCTAAGACTGTAGTCTGGGGGGTACATTGGGATTGGGGAAGTGGGAGACCTGATAAGGAACTATGGGTGGTTGCTGTGGGGGTGGAGTTTGAA
>NW_026469452.1:2500-12716 GCF_026875155.1 Cherax quadricarinatus
AATGGGTACATCAAACACAGACAAACAGGTATGAAGGAATGCATGGAAACTAAACTGTATGCAGAGAGGTCCTGTCAAAACCCAACATGGGGCCAAAACCAAAAGACAGGGAGACACACTAGGACAGAATGAGAGGTTGGAAGACATTGAAGGAAACTAGGACATGTGCAAGGACCACTACCAGATAAACCTGTTAATATCGCTATTGGGCCGTGCGGGACGTGTGCGCAGTAGCTCCTGATTTGGTTGGCTTTGCGCAGTGTTGCGTGTATGGCTCTGTGAGACTGTTTTGCGCGCTCTCTAGAATTGAAGCAAGATGCCCTCCATCGAGCAACTTTACAAAAGCTTAAGGGAAGAATTGAGGTTGGCGAATTTGGAAATTCGGGCGATTGACCGAGGAGGAAAAGAAGCATTCGTAGTAGTCTCTGTTTGAGTCCTCAGGTCAAGAAGGGAAAACTGGTCAGTGGCTGGACAGCAGGGAAAGAGTTGACGATCAAGAAGGAAATGGGGACGAATGCGAAAGGTAGAAGAAACGTTGAAGAAGAAAGAGACTGCCGTGGAAACTGTTGTGGAAACATCCAATGCATTCTCCAGTGCTTACCCGACCGAATAGTGAGTGATACTGGGAACGACACGGACCGAAAGACATTAAGGGTAGGTATGTATATTGTTGTTGTTGGGGATAGCCAAGTTAAGGTATATGGATAGGGGCGTTTCTGCTTGAAGGACAGGAGTAGGAGGACAGAGAGTATTTGCTTTCCTGGGGCTGGGGTGGAGGATATTTGTTAGCCGTCTGGATGACATCATGAAGGTAATGGGAGCAATCCTATATCTGTCTCAGTTGATGGAGGCAAACGATGTTGCAGACGTAGAATCTGTGAGGACCTGATTAGCAGGTATAGGTCAGCAATAGAAATAATTCGAAGTAAGGGTGGGAACCCTCTCATATGTGGTATTTTGCAGGAGGGGAGTTGGAAGTGAATGGTTGTCCGGGCAATTGGTGTCAATTGCTGGCTGGACAACTTCTGTAATGAATATGCGGGGTATAATTCATTGGACAAACTTGGACTCTTCATATGGCAGAAATGAACATGTATGCTAGGAGGGGGTTTTCACTTATCTGTTTGGGGTGGGAGCATTGGCAACGCAGTGGTGGGAGCATTTTAGGACTTTAAACTAGGATAGTAGTTTGGTTTTATGGGTATGGCAGGAAAACAGTGAAGTCCCAGTGTAGTATTATTTACGAAGTTCTAGGGGAACTAGTAATAATAAGAAACCGAGATAGATATTCTGAAAAGCCAGGGACATTGGGTGATAAGGACGGTAATAGGTTTATTCAGTAGAAAAATAGATGAGCTGGAAGGGTTTAAAGAGAAAGGAGAGTCTTTCAATGTTTATTATGCTAATTGCCGTAGTGCTAGGAATATGATGGAACGAGTTGAGATTAGTGCTAGTGTAGGTAACATTGATGTATTTGCCTTAACTGGAAGTTGTTTAATTCAAAAAAGTGGGGACTGCATGCGGAATGTCTCTCATATTCAGGGTTTAAATTGTTCCAAGAAGATAGAAGATATTGGGAGGGGGGGTGAGGGTGGCATTGTATGTCCGAGATCGCTTTGAACTGTTGCATAAAAACGGGTATTAGTCTGAAGTAACACATACTGAGTCTGTTTTTGGATAGATTTTTCAGAGGGGCATGAAAAATGATCTTTAGGAGTGATATACCGTCCCCCTAACTTAGATAGTGGACCAAGGGAAACTACTAGGGGAGGAAATTGTAAGGCCACAAGGCGATAATGTAGTAATTCTAGGGACTTTACTTTAGTCATGTTGATTGGAAATTTATTGACTGGGAATTTAGAATCGTCGAATTTTAGAAGTATTTCAGGATTGTTTTTGAAGCAGTTTGTGACAGAACCTACAGGGGGAATAACCTGCTTGACTTAAGTTATGGCACACAATGAATCCCTTGTTAATAATTTTAGTAAAATTTCTGAGGAACTGGTGCTAGCGACCACGAATCAATTAATTTACATGGAAATGGAAGTACGATAGTAGCGATAACTCAGTAACAGTCCAGATTTTCGCTTCCTTAGCGATTTCGATGGGCTTCGTAGAGAAAAACACTTATCATTCTGTTGACTGGGGGGCGGCGGTAACGAAATAGTGAGCTATAATCTGGGACAGTTTTGAAACACTAACATGCTGCTCAAGAGCGTTTTATCCCATATTAAAGGAAATTAGATCAAATAGGAAATGACCCAAAATGGATGAATAATAGGTCAAATTCTTACTAGGGCATAAGAAGGAATTTTATAAATGGGCTATAAAAAAGAGGTTGGGGTCATCTTATGAATCAGTATATTGACATAAGTGGGACATTAAAAAGGGGATAAGAAAAGCTAAAAGGGACTATGAAATTAAAGTTGTAGGGATTCTAAACTAAACCCAAAAAAGTTTTTTCCAGGTCTATAGAACAAAAGTTAGAGATAAGATAGGTCCCCTTAAAAAAATAACTATGGGCACCTTACTGACAATGGGAAATGAAATGTGATTGATTTTAAATAATTATTTTCTCTCAGTTTTTACCTCAGGAAAGACACTAACAATATTCCAGTAATTAATTTTTAAGTGGGCTAGAAGAAGATAAATTTGTAACTCACAGTCACTGTGAGATGGTTGTGTGGCAGATAGTGAATGAAGCAAAATAAGTCGCCGGGTCCTGATGAGGTTTTTTCAAGGGTTCTTAAGGATGCAAAATGGAACTCTGTGAACCCATTAACTAAGATTTTTAATTTATCTCTTCAAACAGTGTAGTGTCTGATAGTGGAAAGATGGCTAATGTAACTTCCTATTTTTAAAACATGGGAAAGTCGTTACCGTAAATTACCGCCCAATAAGCCTGACTCAATTGTTAGCAAATTACTAAGAGTCAATTTTAGCTAAGATTATAAGAAGCCATCTCGATAAGCATAGCTGATTAATGATACTCAGCTTGGGATTCACAAGAGCCGGTCTTGTATAACTAAATTTATTAACTTTCTTCAGTAAGTGCTTTTGAGGCTGTTGACACAATAAAGGAATTGATATTATTTACTTAGATTTTAGTAAGGCTTTTGATAAAGTTCCGCACCATATAGACTGTTAAAAGAAGTGGCGCCTCATGGCATTGGGGGGAATAAGTGCTCTCGTGGATCGAGTCATGGCTCACTGACAGGAGCAGAGAGTGTCCCATAATGGGGTTAAATCCGAGTGGGGTCTGTAACAAGTGCGCGTTCCACAGGGAATCAGGTCTTGGCCCCGTTGTTGTTTATAATAATATATCAATGATCCTTGATGAGGGAATTACTAGTGATATGAGCAAATTTCGCCGATGGACACAAAGTAGGTAGGATTAATTGATTCAAACGTAGATGTTTAGGGACTTCTGGAGGATTTAAACAAACTCTATTCTTGGACAGAAAAGTGGCAGATGCAGTTCAATGTAGATAAGTGCAAGGTTCTGAAGCTTGGGAGTGCCCATAACCCTAGTACTTATAAATTAAATGATTGTAGAACTTAGCCATACAGATTGCGAAAAGGACTTGGGGGTTATGGTGAGCAGCAACCTTAAACCAAGACAGCAATGCCTAAGCGTACGTAATAAGGCAAATAGATTACTGGGATTTATATCAAGAAGTGTAAGCAACAGAAGTCCAGAGGTCATACTGCAGCTTTATACATCATAGTAAGGCCTCACCTTGATTATGCAGCTCAGTTCTGGTCTCCGTATAACAAAATGGACATAATTCGTTAGAAAACATTCAGCGTAGGATGACTAAATTAATACATAGCATCAGAAATCTTCCTTATGAAGAAAGATTGAAGGACTCTTAAGTTACATTCACTTGTTAGACGAAGAATGAGGGGAGACCTGATCGAAGTGTATAAGTGGAAGATAGGTATTAATAAGGGGATATTAATAAGGTCTTGAGGATGTCTCTCCAAGAGAGAACCCGCAGTAATGGATTTAAATTAGATAAGTTTAGATTTAGAAAGGACATAGGAAAGTATTGGTTTGGAAATAGGGTAGTTGATGAGTGGAACAGTCTACCTAGTTGGGTTATTGAGGCTAGGACTTTGGGTAGTTTCAAATCTAGGTTGGATAAGTACATGAGTGGGAAGGGTTGGATTTGAGTGGGACTTTCACATCAGAGCTTATTTCTTGGTAGCATTGAAAATTGGGTTGGGTAAATGTTTTGTTAGTGGGATGAATTGTAAAGGACCTGCCTAGTATGGGCCAGCAGGCCTCCTGCAGTGTTCCTCCTTTCTTATGTTCTTATGTAAACCAAGAAGCATAGGGGCCATAACTAGGGAAGGGACTGAAGGAAGGAACACTCCACGGGAAGGAACTAAAACACATCAGAGGATGCAATGGGAGTCACAGTGGGAGGTGGAAAGGGAGAGATCCGTGTTTGTCTATGGGCTAGACGAAGCTAAAGGGGAAACTTATGATGAAAGAAAGCAGGAGGAGAAAAAAGCGACTGAAGATATCATGAAAATGATAGGCAAGGGGGACATGACCCAGGTGGCAAATTTTCGGAGAATTGGGTGGTTCACAAAGAAAAGGAATCGGCCTCTCAAAGTAATTTTCAAGGCAGAATCAACCCGAACCATGATCCTGCAGGAGAAAGCACGGCTGAGAGGCAAGCAGGAGTTCCGGAGTGTGTACCTCGATCGAGACAGAATACAGGGCGAAAGGAAGACAATGAAAGTGAGAGTTCAAAAACGAAAGGAGAAATGGGAGGAAATGAAAAAGGAGAGCAGAATAACCCAGGATCAAATGGAAGGACAAGCGCACCCCCCAGAAACACCTGCAGAAGGACTCCAGCCACGACACCCCCAAGGCAACTGAACAATCCAAACCAACCATCACACACCGATCCCTCTGTTTCCACCCCCCGCACCACAATTACAGTATTAGAACAGAAGTTGAAGGTTTGGTACACAAATGCAGATGGATTAACGAATAAACATGAGGAATGGCAAGAAAGAATCAACGAGAAGTCCCCAGACATCATAGCAGTTACAGAAACAAAACTCATGGAGACAATAACAGATGCAATCTTCCACCAGGATACCAGATCATGAGGAAAGATAGAAGGGGCAGGGGGAGGGGTGGGGTTGCTCTGCTCGTAAAAAACAGATGGAAATTCGAGAAAATGGAAGGAATAGATGAGACGGGAGAAAAGAGACTACATAGCAGGTACACTTCAGTCTGGGGAACACAAAGTGGTCATTGCAGTGATGTATTAATCCACCACAGAAACTGCAGGAGGCCAAGAGAGGAATATGAAGAGAGCAACAGAGCAATGGTGGACACACTTGCTGAGGTGGCATGAAGAGCTCACTCCAGCAGAGCAAAGTTGCTGGTTATGGGGGATTTCAACCACAGGGAGATTGACTGGGAAAACCTGGAGCCACATGGGGGTCTCGAAACATGGAGAGCCAGGATGTTGGACGTGGTGCTGGAAAATCTCATGCACCAACATGTTAAGGACACTACCAGAGTGAGAGGGGAGGATGAACCAGCAAGATTGGATCTTGTGTTCACCCTGGGCAGCTCAGATATTGAGGACATCAAGTATGAGAGTCCCCTAGGAGCTAGCGACCACGTGGTTCTGTGCTTTGAATACATAGTAGAGCTGCAAGTGGAGAGAATAACAGGAGTTGAATGGGAAAAGCCTGACTATAAAAGAGGGGACTACATAGGGTTGAAGAACTTCCTGCGGGAGGTCCAGTGGGACAGAGAACTGGCAGGAAAGCCAGTAAATGAAATGATGGAATATGTAAAAACAAAATGCAAGGAGGCAGTGGAAAGGTTTATTCCCAGGGACAACAGGAAGACCAGAACGAGCCCCTGGTTTACCCGACGGTGTAAGGAGGCAAAAACAAAGTACAATAGAGAATGGAAAAAGTACAGAAGGCAGAGAACACACGAAAATAGGGAGATCAGTCGCAGAGCCAGGAATGAGTACGCACAGGTAAGGAGGGAGGCCCAGCGACAGTATGAAAATGACATAGCATCGAGAATCAAGACTGACCCGAAACTGTTGTATAGCCACATCAGGAGGAAGACAACAGTCAAAGACCAGGTGATCAGATTAAGGACAGAAGGTGGAGAACTCACAAGAAATGATCAGGAGGTATGTGAGGAGCTGAACAGGAGATTTAAGGAAGTTTGTACAGTAGAGACAGGAAGGGCTGTGGGAAGACAGCACAGAAGGGAACATCAAGAGAGAATATACCAACAAGTGTTGGATGACATACGAACAACTGAGGAGGTGGTGAAGAAGCTCTTAAGTGACCTTGACACCTCAAAGGCGATGGGACCGGACAACATCTCCCCATGGATCCTTAGAGAAGGAACAGAGATGCTGTGCGTGCCTCTAACCACAATCTTCAACACATCCCTTGAAACTGGGCAACTACTTGAGAAATGGAAGACAGCTAATGTAGTCCCCATATTTAAGAAAGGAAACAGAAACGAGGCACTAAACTACAGACCTGTGTCTCTGACATGTATTGTGTGCAAAGTCATGGAGAAGATTATCAGGAGGAGAGTGGTCGAACACCTGAAAAGGAACAAGATTATAAATGAAAACCAGCAAGGGTTCATGGAAGGCAAACCTTGTATCACAAACCTCCTGAAGTTTGATGACAAGGTAACAGAAGTAAGACACGAGAGAGAGGGGTGGGTAGATTGCGTTTTCCTAGACTACAGGAAGGCCTTTGACACAGTTCCCCACAAGAGATTAGTGCAGAAGCTGGAGGATCAGGCGCACGTAAAAGGGAGGGCACTGCAATGGATAAGGGAATACCTGACAGGGAGGCAGCAACGAGTCATGGTACGTGAAGAGGTATCACAGTGGGCGCCTGTTGCGAGCGGGGTCCCACAGGGGTCAGTTCCAGGACCAGTGCTATTTTTGATATATGTGAACGACATGATGGAAGGAATAGACTCTGAAGTGTCCCTGTTCGCAGATGACGTGAAGTTGATGAGAAGAATTAAATCGGACGAGGATGAGGCAGGACTGCAAAGAGACCTGGACAGGGTGGACATGTGGTCCAGCAACTGGGTTTTCGAATTCAATCCAGCCAAATGCAAAGTCATGAAGATTGGGGAGGGGCAAAGAAGACCGCAGACAGAGTATAGGCTAGGTGGACAAAGACTACAGACCTCACTCAGGGAGAAAGACCTTGGGTGACCATAACACCGAGCACATCACCGGAGGCACACATCAACCAAATAACCGCTGCAGCATACGGGCGCCTGGCAAACCTGAGAATAGCGTTCCGATACCTTAATAAGGAATCGTTCAAGACACTGTACACTGTGTATGTTAGGCCCATACTGAAGTATGCAGCACCAGTCTGGAACCCACACCTGGTCAAGCACGTCAAGAAGTTAGAGAAAGTACAAAGGTTTGCAACAAGGCTAGTCCCAGAGCTCAAGGGAATGTCGTACCAGGAAAGGTTAAGGGAAATCGGACTGACGACACTGGAGGACAGAAGGGTCAGGGGAGACATGATAACGACATACAAGATACTGCTGGGAATAGACAAGGTGGACAGAGATAGGATGTTCCAGAGAGGGGACACAGGGACAAGGGATCACAACTGGAAGCTGAAGACTCAGACGAGTCACAGGGACGTTAGGAAGTATTTCTTCGGTCATAGAGTTGTCAGCAAGTAGAATAGCCTAGCAAGTGAAGTAGTGGAGGCAGGAACCATATATAGTTTTAAGAAGAGGTATGACAAAGCTCAGGAAGCAGAGAGAGAGAGGATCCAGTAGCAATCAGTGAAGAGGCGGGGCCAGGAGCTGAGTCTCGACCCCTGCAACCACAATTAGGTGAGTACACACACACACTATAAACGTTATGAGATGAAAATAAAAACTATCAGCTGGGGATATTCGATCCTCTGACAAAAATAATTAAGATGGTTGCTGGTGCACACTGGACAGTACGACTGTGTCTAACATACTATGTTATGCTCTAATGTTTTGTGTTGTGTGATGTCAGTTAAAATGTAAAATTAATACTGTGATGTAATGTATTGAGATGTTTAAATGTTAACATATATTATACCTTGAATGGAGTGGAACACAATGTTATTTCTTCAATCCTAATGTTTATACTATAAGTAATACTTAACGTTAATGTTTAGGTGATGTTTAAGACGTAACTGAACATTTTTCTGCTCATAGTAATTAAAAGTAGGAAACTTCCATTTATGAATAACTGCTAACTCTCAGATAACCATTATTGTAAATGTAACACCTGAGTGATTGTCAGTAAGGTGTTACTAGTTATGTAACACCTGAGTGATTGTCAGTAAGGTGTTACTAGTTATGTAACACCTGAGTGATTGTCAGTAAGGTGTTACTAGTTATGTAACACCTGAGTGATTGTCAGTAAGGTGTTACCAGTTATGTAACACCTGAGTGATTGTCAGTAAGGTGTTACCAGTTATGTAACACCTAAGTGATTGTCAGTAAGGTGTTACCAGTTATGTAACACCTGAGTAATTGTCAGTAAGGTGTTACCAGTTATGTAACACCTGAGTGATTGTCAGTAAGGTGTTACCAGTTATGTAACACCTGAGTGATTGTCAGTAAGGTTTACCAGTTTTTGTAACACCTGAGTGATTGTCAGTAAGGTGTTACCAGTTATGTAACACCTCAGTGACTGTCAGTAAGGTGTTACCAGTTATGTAACACCTGAGTAATTGTCAGTAAGGTGTTACCAGCTATGTAACACCTCAGTGACTGTCAGTAAGGTGTTACCAGTTATGTAACACCTCAGTGACTGTCAGTAAGGTGTTACTAGTTATGTAACACCTGCGTAATTGTCAGTAAGGTGTTACCAGTTATGTAACACCTCAGTGACTGTCAGTAAGGTGTTACCAGTTATGTAACACCTCAGTGACTGTCAGTAAGGTGTTACCAGTTATGTAACACCTCAGTCACTGTCAGTAAGGTGTTACCCGTTATGTAACACCTCAGTCACTGTCAGTAAGGTGTTACCAGTTATGTAACACCTCAGTCACTGTCAGTAAGGTGTTACCAGTTATGTAACATCTCAGTCACTGTCAGTAAGGTGATACCAGTTATGACAGTTTCCTCTACAAAACAATTAACTAAACAATATGTGAGTGCAAGATTTGGAGAGAATTTTTATATAGAAATTGTTGGGAAACAATGTGATTCCTGGTGGATATTACCAGACTGACTGATAACATTAGTAGTAGTAGTAATGATAATAGTAGTAGTAGTAATGATAATAGTAGTAGTAGTAATAATGACAATAGTAGTTGTAGTAATGATAACAGTAGTAGTTGTAATGATAATAGTAGTAGTATTGTTAATAGTTTTAGTAATAATTATAGTAGTAGTAGTAATGATAGTAGTAGTAGTAATGATAATGGTTGTATTATTAATGATAGTAGTAGTAATGATAATGGTAGTAATATTAATGATAGTAGTAGTAATGATAATGGTAGTACTAGTAATAATGATAACAGCAATGTGTTAATTCTAGCAGTAGCCTAAACTCTTCTTCTGTTCTTTCTATTGGAAAGTCAGTCATCAACACCAGAAGGCACAGAAACTAACCAAGTGTCACTAATAACTGAATCCGTTCAACCAGAGCACAGTCTAAGGTAAAACCTATACATCCGTTGTTTTTTTCCAAAGGAAAATCTACTGTGCTTTCTTACATAGATTTAGAGGGTCTTCAAAAGACTTGTCCTTCCATAGAGGAAACCGGAAGTTAGCGTTAACAGACAGCGTGATTCAAAAAAAGAAATTTTCTTATAAATTTGTATGTAAAGATAATGTTCTATTCAAGAATACAGAGTCAGCAGAAAATTCTAATTACTTGGGAAGAAATCTGTTATTAACTTCTAAAAATTGCTGTGAGACTATTTTGAAGATTTCTCATGATCTGCCAGTCTCTGGCCATTTTTCACATAGGAAGACTTATAAGAAGATAACGGACTTGTACTTCTGTCTTGGGATGTCTTCGGACATCTATAAGTATTGTTTTCCCGGGGCACATAGTCAACTTTCCTCACAGAAGGAAGAATAAAAGGGCCCTGGGTAAAAATGCCATTTTCTCGTCGCATTTGCTGAGTTGCAGTGGATATAGTTGGTCTGTCTTCCTCGGTATAAGGT
>NW_026469453.1:0-13216 GCF_026875155.1 Cherax quadricarinatus
CACCCCGGGTAGTCTAAGGGGAATAGTTTGGGAAGCGATGTAGTGGAGGCGGGTCCTACATAGCTTTTAAGCAGAGGTATGAAAAGCTCACGGCTAGGGAGAGGACCTGAGCGATCAGGAAGGGGGGGGGGCCAGGAGCTCGGACTCACCCCCGCAACCCAAAGGTGAGTACAACTAGTGATAACACACACACACACGCACACAACACACACACACACACACACACACCACACACCCCAACACCCCACACACACAAAACACACAGACACGCACACACACAGACACACACACACACACACCACACACACACACACACCACACACACACACACACATGCACACACACACACACACACACACACACACACAACACACACACACCACACACCACACACACACAAATTTGACCCAGGTGGCAAATTTTCGGAGAATTGGGTGGTTCACAAAGAAAAGGAATCGGCCTCCCCAAAGTAATTTTCAAGGCAGAATAAAACCCGAACCATGACCCTGCAGGAGAAAGCACGGCTGAGAGGCAAGCAGGAGTTCCGGAGTGTGTACCTCGACCGACACAGAACACAGGACGAAACGAAGACAATGAAAGAGAGAGTTAAAAAACAAAAGGGGAAAAATGGGAGGAAATAAAAAGGAGAGCAGAATAACCCAGGATCAAATGGAAGGACAAGCGCACCCCCCCAGAAACACCTGCTGAAGGACTCCAGCCACGACACCCCCAAGGCAACTGAACAATCCAAACCAACCATCACACACCGATCCCTCTGTTTCCCACCCCCCGCACCACAGTTAAAAGTATTAGAACAGAAGTTGAAGGTTTGGTACACAAATGCAGATGGATTAACGAAAAAACCCATGAGGAATGGCAAGAAAGAATCAATGAGAAGCCCCAGACATCATAGCAGTTACAGAAACAAAATCATGGAGACAATAAACAGATGCAATCTTCCCACCAGGATACCAATCATGAGAAAAGATAGAAGGGCAGGGGGGGAGGTGGGGTTGCTCTGCTCGTAAAAAACAGATGGAAATTCGAGAAATGGAAGGGAAAAGATGAGACGGGAGAAAGAGACTACATAGCAGGTACACTTCAGTCTGGGGAACACAAAGTGGTCATTGCAGTGATGTATAATCCAAACCCCAAAACTGGCAGGAGGCCAAGAGAGGAATATGAAGAGAGCAACAGAGCAATGGTGGACACACTTGCTGAGGTGGCAAGAAGAGCTCATTTCCAGCAGAGCAAAGTTGCTGGTTATAGGGGATTTCAACCCCAGGGAGATTGACTGGGAAAACCTGGAGCCACATGGGGGTCCCGAAACATGGAGAGCCAGGATGTTGGACGTGGTGCTGGAAAACCTCATGCACCCAAAATGTTAAGGACACTACCAGAGTGAGAGGGGAGGATGAACCACAAGATTGGACCTTGTGTTCACCCTGGGCAGCTCAGACATTGAGGACATCAAGTATGAGAGTCCCCTAGGAGCTAGCGACCACGTGGTTCTGTGCTTTGAATACATAGTAGAGCCGCAAGTGGAGAGAATAACAGGAGTAGAATGGGAAAAGCCTGACTATAAAAGAGGGGACTACATAGGGTTGAAGAACTTCCTGCGGAGGTCCAGTGGGACAGAGAACTGGCAGGAAAGCCAGTAAATGAAATGATGGAATATGTAGCAACAAAATGCAAGGAGGCAGTGGAAAGGTTCATTCCCAAGGGCAACAGTAACAACGGGAAGACCAGATCAAGTCCTGGTTCACCCGACGGTGTAAGGAGGCAAAACAAAGTCGCAATAGAGAATGGAAAAATCACAGAAGGCAGAGAACACACGAAAATAGGGAGATCAGTCGCAGAGCCAGGAATGAGTACGCACAGGTAAGGAGGGAGGCCAGCGACAGTATGAAAATGACATAGCATCGAGAATCAAGACTGACCCCGAAACTGTTGTATAGCCACATCAGGAGGAAGACAACAGTCAAAGAACCAGTGATCAGATTAAGGACAGAAGGTGGAGAACTCACAAAAATGATCAGGAGGTATGTGAGGAGCTGAACAGGAGATTTAAGGAAGTTTTTACAGTAGAGACAGGAAGGGCTGTGGGAAGACAGAACCAGAAGGGAACATCAAGAGGGGATATACCAACAAGTGTTGGATGACATACGAACAACTGAGGAGGAGGTGAAGAAGCTCTTAAGTGACCTTGACACCTCAAAGGCGATGGGACCGGACAACATCTCCCCATGGGTCCTTAGAGAAGGAGCAGAGATGCTGTGTGTGCCTCTAACCACAATCTTCAACACATCCCTTGAAACTGGGCAACTACCTGAGAAATGGAAGACAGCTAATGTAGTCCCCATATTTAAGAAAGGAAACAGAAACGAGGCACTAAAACTACAGACCTGTGTCTCTGACATGTATTGTGTGCAAAGTCATGGAGAAGATTATCAGAGGAGAGTGGTCGAACACCTGGAAAGGAACAAGATTATAAATGAAAACCAGCATGGGTTCATGGAAGGCAAATCTTGTATCACAAACCTCCTGGAGTTTTATGACAAGGTAACAGAAGTAAGACACGAGAGAGAGGGTTGGGTAGATTGCGTTTTCCTTAGACTGCAGGAAGGCCTTTGACACAGTTCCCCACAAGAGATTAGTGCAGAAGCTGGAGGATCAGGCACACGTAAAAGGAAGGGCACTGCAATGGATAAGGGAATACCTGACAGGGAGGCAGCAACGAGTCATGGTACGTGAAGAGGTATCACAGTGGGCTCCTGTTACGAGCGGGTCCCACAGGGGTCAGTTCTAGGACCAGTGCTATTTTTGATATATGTGAACGACATGATGGAAGGAATAGACTCTGAAGTGTCCCTGTTCGCAGATGACGTGAAGTTGATGAGAAGAATTAAATCGGACGAGGATGAGGCAGGACTGCAAAGAGACCTGGAGAGGCTGGACATGTGGTCCAGTAACTGGCTTCTCGAATTCAATCCAGCCAAATGCAAAGTCTAAAGATTGGGGAGGGGCAAAGAAGACCGCAGACAGAGTATAGGCTAGGTGGACAAAGACTACAGACCTCACTCAGGGAGAAAGACCTTGGGGTGACCATAACACCGAGCACATCACCGGAGGCACACATCAACCAAATAACCGCTGCAGCATACGGCGCCTGGCAAACCTGAGAATAGCGTTCCGATACCTTAATAAGGAATCGTTCAAGACACTGTACACTGTGTATGTTAGGCCCATACTGGAGTAGTGCAGCACCAGTCTGGAACCCACACCTGGTCAAGCACGTCAAGAAGTTAGAGAAAGTACAAAAGGTTTGCAACAAGGCTAGTCCCAGAGCTCAAGGGAATGTCGTACGAGGAAAGGTTAAGGGAAATCGGACTGACGACACTGGAGGACAGAAGGGTCAGGGGAGACATGATAACGACATACAAGATACTGCGGGGAATAGACAAGGTGGGACAGAGATAGGATGTTCCAGAGAGGGGACACAGGGACAAGGGGTCACAACTGGAAGCTGAAGACTCAGACGAGTCACAGGGACGTTAGGAAGTATTTTCTTTCAGTCATAAGAGTTGTCAGCAAGTGGAATAGCCTAGCAAGTGAAGTAGTGGAGGCAGGAACCATACTTAGTTTTAAGAAGAGGTATGACAAAGCTCAGGAAGCAGAGAGAGGATCCAGTAGCGATCAGTGAAGAGGCGGGGCCAGGAGCTGAGTCTCGACCCCTGCAACCACAATTAGGTGAGTACAATTAGGTGAGTACACACACAGACAGACACAGACACACACACACACACACACACAACACACACACACACACACACACACACACACACACACACACACATGCACACACACACGCACAGACATACACACACACACACACACACACACACACACACACACACACACACACACACACACACACACACACAGTTGGAAGCTGAAGACACAGATGAATCACAGGGATGTTAGGAAGTATTTCTTCAGCCACAGAGTAGTCAGTAAGTGGAATAGTTTGGGAAGCGATGTATGGAGGCAGGATCCATACATAGCTTTAAGCAGAGGTATGATAAAGCTCACGGCTCAGGGAGAGTGACCTAGTAGCGATCAGTGAAGAGAGCGGGGCCAGGAGCTCGGACTCGACCCCCGCAACCTCAACTAGGTGAGTACAACTAGGTGAGTACACACACAGAAAACACACACACACACACACACACACAAACACACAAACATGCACACACACACATGCACACACACACACACACAACACACACACACACACACACACACACACACACACACACACACATGCACACACACACACACACACGGTGGGTGCAGACGTGGGTACACAAGGCTCCGAGGAGGAGCTTACGACGACGTTTCGGTCCGACTTGGACCATTTACAAAGTCACACTAACGAGAAGTAGAGCAGGACGGGTATATATAGACAGGAAGAGGTAGTGGTAGTAGTAGTAGTAGTAGTAGTAGTAGTAGTAGTGGCAGTAGTGGTAGAAGTGGTAGTAGTAATGGCGGAGAAGGAAGGAAGAAATAATGGGGAAGTAAGGGCGAGGAGCCAGTCAAATACAAAGAAAGGGGAGCACTGCAAGGGAGCTAGGTGCCCACAGAGGGAGAGCAAGAAACGACCGAAACGTCGTCGTAAGCTCCTCTCTTCTATGTGCGGGTTATTTGTGTACTGAGAAAGCTTCTTCCGACGGGTTTTAAACTTTCATTATGCCTCATCTGAATGGTTTCGATATTATGAGGATGATAGTCTTAAAGTTTAGCCTGCGTAGGTACAAATTTGCCAGTAATAGCAAATTAAAAAACATTGGAAATCAAGAGACTTCATGCTGTAACTAAAGGTCGTTCTTTTGTCACCTTCAAATTCTTATCGCTGATGTTTTTCTCGATGGAAGTTCATCTTGTTATTGACTCATATGGTAAACATATTGTGATAATGATTTCCAGTCAACAATGTGAGAATGTCTCTTGTGATCACCTTCACAACTTTAACACTGATGCTGCTGATGAGAAGGATGATTCCTGCACTAACTCACTGTCTACTGGAGAAACTGAAGAAAAAAAAATGTTAAAAGTGGAAACTATGCTGGATAACGCCTCTTTTTGTCAGCTTCAAATTTTTTAAAACATGCGCAAATAACCCGCACATAGATAAAGAGGAGTTGACGACGACGTTTCGGGCCTATTTGTGTATTGTTCCAGTCAAGGTAAATTTTGACTTTTTTTGTACAATTTTAGTACAAGTGCTTTGTTCCCTGGAAGGTTCACATTTTCTTTGTGCATTGATTTTCTTTTAAGACCAAGTGAATGTCTTCTCTTAAATTTTCTTCCCAACTTTATCTCTGGTGTAAACTTAGAGGCGAGTCTGGTCAGATGGACTTTTGTCTGGTCAGATGGACTTTGTGGGCTGGTCAGATGGACTTTGAGTCGGTCAGATGGACTTTGAGGGCTGGTCAGATGGACTTTGTGTCTGGTCAGATGGACTTTGAGTCTGGTCAGATGGACTTTGAGTCTGGTCAGATGGACTTTGAGTCTGGTCAGATGGACTTTGTGTCTGGTCAGATGGACTTTGAGTCTGGTCAGATGGGACTTTGTGTCTGGTCCCGATGGACTTTGAGTCTGTCAGATGGACTTTGTGTCTGGTCAGATGGACTTTGAGTCTGGTCAGATGAACTTTGAGTCTGGTCAGATGGACTTTGTGTCTGGTCAGATGGACTTTGAGTCTGGTCAGATGGACTTTGGGCTCTTTACCTACCAACTTGCCAATTTTAAAAATATGGGAATATAATTAAAATGGGTAATATAATTAATCTGCTGGAGAATGGCTCTTCTAGTCAGTTACAAACTTTCGACATAAATTTGCGAATTTTGTAAAAAAAAGTTGTTTGGGTTATCATAGTCTTCTGAACAACTAACAAGTAACCTTCACCACCTGTGTTTTAGGCGTTCTTAACAGATACTAATAAGTGTTTTTTTCTAAAAACCTTAAAACAAATAAATATTAAACTGAATTATAATAGTATTGAGCATCCCGCATGGTTTACATGTAGTCCTTTATAGGAGAGACGCAATTTGAGTCTCATCAAAAAAATTCCCATTGTGGGGTGTTTCTCGATATAAACAGGAGAAGAACACCTCCCTGGAGAGTTCAGTTATTAAAACTCTCTGAACACTGGTTTGAGTGAGTTGTGACTAGTGATGTTAGACTTAGTGTAACACTGGGAAAATAGCGTTCCGTATTGATGCCTCTACCTTGCCCTCACAGCTTCCTACTCTTCCTTGCATTTAATATTCAGCCGTTCGCCTTAATCAAACGTGGAGTGACTGTAGAGGCGAAATTTGCGGACTCCGCTGGTACTCGAAATATCTGAGTTCCGCACAGCTAGCGTACGCCCTTCTGCATACACTGAGACCATACGGTCGATTACCCATCCTGCGTGAGTTGGTGCATAGACCCTGACTGAGGGGCCTGCCCATAGATGAAAATCCGACTGTAACCACTTGTACAAAATTCTGTTATATCTCTAACTGGGCAAGATTGGACCTGTTATTCTTTATGCACTGAGTGCTAAGGGAGGAGGAATGCTGCATAGCAGGAACAAAACTCAAGAGTGGTTAAGAACTAATTTAACGAGCATTGCAGTGCCTGGTAACTCCTTTGGAGGACGGCTTTCTATTAACTGTAACATGCCCGAGGTTCATCTTTAAACATAGCTATGTTTGCAGGCTGATTTGTTTGTCCACGCAGATAAGTGAAAATTTGTCTCAGTATGTCAATTCAGTGTGCTAGCTGCCCTAGTCGTTAAGTGCTGCAGGGTTTGCCGAATAATTAACGAGTTAGTGACAGTGTTGGTAACTACTCGAGATGACTGCGCTCCAAGGTGAATGACCTTTGAAATATCACTGACGACCCGCAGACCCACTACACATTTTGCCTGTGTCTAGCGGAGGGTGCATATCCTTCCTTTTCCCTTCTATTCACCGGTATCCTTTAACCCATCGCCATTGTGACACTCCTGTCAGCTATGAGTATAGTTTGATGGTGTTGACGTAGATGATGGTGAAGGCAGATTTGAAACATATTTTAGTAAACAGGCCCGGAAAAAGGAACGAGGCTTCCAGAGAAAGCTTGCTGCAAACAATACAGTGGGCGCACACCCTCCCAAAGCTGTCAGGTTAGATTTCCCTAACAACACTGATCAAGAGACCAAGTGTAACTGGTTTTTCGAAGCTAGTGTAGACAATCATGAGAAAACGATCAAGTTTCTCCACGGTGAGGATAACTACGTATTTGTGCCTAATGATTCAGCATTTATAGACAAACTTCTCACTCACGAATATGCCAAAATCAAACTCCGAGCTGCCCCACCAAGGGCACCTAAAGTGCTTATTGTCATCTACAACGTCAACAAGCACTTGAATCCTCAATATTTGGCGTCAGAGCAAGTTGCAAGCCCTCGTGACTTTCCAACGGTCTGATATTAGCTGAGTGGACTGGCCAGGGGACTGCCACGCTATATTCACTCCCAGGCAGCCCTCAACAGACGCTATTACACTGCATTGTACAGACCTTCTCAACGTCTATGTTATAAGTGTCAACGCTGGGGTCACATTGCCAGGAAATGCCCAGCTAAGTCACACTGGTGTGCAGTGTGTGCCAACGCTCATCCTTCTGAACGGTGTTATGATATTATCAAACATCAACAGACTGTTGCTAAATAATGTATCAATTGTAAGACCTCAGGAGTTACAGCAGCTCATACTGACTGCAGTGTGAGGGCTGCCCACATCGCAGCCAACCGCACCTCACCCTGTACCCCCATTATGACCCCCCAGGACTACCAGGTATTTCGAGTCTGAATACTGGCTCATGCCTGCCCTCAGACAATGGGGTTGAGCACCTCACCTGGGGAGCACGTCAACAGACCTCCATCACGTCGGCTGTCAATACCAGCCTAGCTGAGTCAGCTGACAGTCAGCCAACGAGCTCAGCTGACCGGGACTTCACGTCTCCAGATGTTCCAAGTCTTGCTCTTGTGGTATACAACCTGATGTCGCGCATAAGGATACTGGAAACACAACAATTTCTCCTGAAACAATAACTTTGGCAAACATAATGGAAAAGATGTGGTTAGGTTGTACCATAAAGATTGTCACAATTTTGTGAAAGCAAGTGTAAGGCTGATGAACAAGGTGTATGGTGTGTATGGTAGTGGTGGTGCTCTTAATAGCAGTTATTGACGAATAAATACTTGTGTTGATAACTACAGTGAGACATCATAATGAAGGCAATGGTGTCTATGAGTTAGTAATAGTGATGAGTGTAATTATAAGTGGTGGATGAGTGTGCTATAAGTAGTGATGGAGGTGTAACACATGACAGGTTACACTTGTTGAATACATACTGTTGATAAATGTATGACACAATGTTGGTAGATGTTGGTGTGACATTATAGTGATGCGTGTAATGTTAGTGGAGGAGGGAATGTGAGTGGTGGTGCACCTATCATACATTCACACATGAAAGCTTTCTGTGTAAACAAGACTCCCCGAAGGCTTACACTGAGTCACTTAAAAAACTCATGGACCAGGTACACTGTTGACACTGATAAGGTCTGTATTTAATGAAATTTTTTTTCATTATGCTGAGAAACTCAACAAGATCCCAGATACTATAAAGTATAAAACTGTATAAACTTTCTATTTAAGCTGGAATATTAGTATCACTTAGAAAAAGACTTCTGACTTCATCAATAAAGTAAAACCATGAACCATTGTTGTTGTGGTGTTTACAGAGTGCAGAGTCCCTGAAAAAAATCAACCCCTAAATTAGACTTCATTTGGGTTGCATATAACCTCAAATCTACTATATCTCTGTGGTTTTATTTTTTTTTTTTTTTTCCTTATATTAAAAAAAATCAGTCCATCAACTTCTTGACATAGAAAACAGAGGGGCTACAAATACCACGTGTTAGGATTTATATGGGACTTGCATTTTTCAACATATTTAACGTGTTTGTTGCTGATATGTTTAATTAATTGGAGTCCCAACTTATGTGCTCAGTTTGATACTTTTTATTGGGGATTATAATGGAAGACACAAAAGATTGGAAATCCCCCCACGTTTGGTAATGTAATGGTAATAAACAGTGTCACTCTTAAACAGTCATGTAATGTGCAAATTGTAGGTGACTTGAACCCGCACATATCTATAGAGGGTCTTGAATGTGTCTGCGGCTTCAACAGTACTTTGCATTGCGAGTTTCCATTGTATAGATATAGCGTCTGATATTTCCTAGGATAACATCACTAGATATTGTAATTTTTTTTTACCTTTTTTAATTTTTTTTCCTTTTTTAACTGGTAGGATATTCAAGAGGAACGGTTTACTGTTCCCCAGATCAGCATGGTGCCTTTGTTGTTTGTTTAAATGTAACTGATGGTATAATTCCTAGTATGTTCCTCTGTGAGACTTCACAATGACCTTTTGAGCATTTTCAGAAACTTTGAGCGCCGACTGAAACTTTGGTACATTCTAAACAACAACTAGATAATACTCATACCTTTCAAAACACACTTGTACACGAAACGTTATGCTGAAGACTAGGCCTTACTATAGAAAACATTCGTCCCTGAAATGTGAGCCTCTCTTCCAAATGCCTTGCTGTGCAGAGATCGTATGACAGAACTTCGGAAACAGACTGGGGAAAATTTGTCCAAGGTCTTAATGCTCAAACCCCATTAGCCGGGCGAATGAGGTTCGTTCAGTGTGGGTGCTACATTAGGCTATGACCAATCTTCCAGTGCAACAGGGCGAAATTAATGACCAAATATGAGCAAAGGAGACGAACTTGTTTGCTATATGCCCAAAAGGAGATGATGAGCATTTCTTTCATAATTTGAACTTGATGCAGCATAAGGGAAAATCCACGTCGTGGTGTGGATGGTTGTATTATTACAAACTTACTTCAGATTGCTTTGTCGAGTACAGGTCAATCCATTACTTTGAATTATATAACATGAGCTATGTAAATGGGGAGGCTCCATAACTTGGACCACAGGCCTCATCATTCAATCCTAAGCCCAATCACAAAATGCATTTCGCCTCATAATATCTCTTATAGCTTGTGTAAAACATTGAGGGAATGATTCTTAATCGTTCATGTACTGAATCAAACAATTTCGTTCCCGGTTTGCATGGTTATGCATGGAAGGAGTGTGTATTGCATAGCCACTTTCTCACTGCACACTGACAGCTATAACTACTTTCCTAGACTAAATCCGCTTTCTGATGTAGCCAACGAATGTAATATTAGTGAATGCAGAATGACATGTTGGAGGATGGCTTCTCCGTGTTTAAAGCCTATCATGTCCAACTGAAAGTCGTCTGTGTTGTTTAAGGGACCATAGAAGTGTGACTAAAAGAACTTTGAATTAGGAACCCACGGGAGGTGTTGCTCAGTCCCACATATATATATTTGATTAATGCCTTACTTAATGCATGCTTAGTCGCCCCAATTATATGAATGTTTTGCTGATGATTATAATGATTCAAACCTCGTGTTTCCCCAACACCCAACATTCTTAGTCATGAATAGGTCGTGTAGGACTGGGGTTGTTATCTAGGTATGAGGTCTCACTACTTGGGCTGTTGTAACGAGACTTTGTTCGCAATTACAAAGAATGACTGAGAGCACTTAGAGTTGTTGGCTGGGGTTTACCTAGGTATGGTGTTAATGTTAAATTGTGAAACTGATGTATCTTGCTTATATTAGGTTGTATTGGTGATTATGCAGAGCCACTACTTGCGTTTGAGTTGATGGAGTTGCGTGCTGGAAAAAATGTAGAACGAAGAATGAGGCTCATTTTAGAAGCCTCGTACTGCCAAAATTTTAACTATGCAAAAAAGAACTTGATATTCCAGCATCAGAGCTATTGTACTGAAACGAAATACCTAATTGGGTTATATGCTTCAGGCAAGCCATTCAAACTCTGCACAGAAGACTGGCGAACACTCCTCAGATGGATTGAAAAAACTGAAATGACTCTGCAAGAATAGATTACATCGATCTATCTAAGTAAGGCAATGCGGAATTTCTCAGTTCTATGGGACTTGACCCCATTCCAAATACCATTCCTCCATTTCCCCAAAATATGATTAAATCACAACAAAACTTCGCTTGAAAGCCTAACTTGATGCCTTAAGCTGTATGATAACTTGTCACACAGACAACTCTCGCAAATTATTTTACGTTGTGGTTTGTTCACCACACCACCCCTTTGTGCAGATGTAGTGCTGGTTGTCGTACAAGAGAGATGGTTCCTTTAAAGAAATTGGAGCAGCATCAATAATTGGGCCTCTCCTTAGACACAATGTTTGCCATACTCCTTGCAATGAAATGAATATATGTATCTAAGATTGACAGTTTATTGTAATGATTCTCTGTCATCCTAAATTGCTCTAACTCATTAAGCATAAATTGTGACAGCTTTTGTCAGAGCGGTAAACTGATCGTAAGATTGTGGACAGTGGAGTCAGAGTCACAGGCTGTGAGAGCATCTTCACATTGGTCTTAGATGCATGTAAAATGATAATTGGATAAGCTGTATTATTTAATCAGAGCGGAGTAGATTACAATCTTGGCTTGTCAGGTTATAGTAGTTTGAGAGCAATAATACGAAAAAGAACTTCAAATGAATTTATGGACTTAAGACTAGGAGATTTGACACAGTCAGTCCATCTATCCATATTTATATGCAGGAGGGAGCACCTGTTCTATGGTGCCATCCAACAATAAGAAGGACTCTTTGATGTAACTACCGCCGGCTTCGGCTGGGTTAAAGTATCTTGTAGGTTAAATCACCACCACAAATGTAGACAACGAAATGTAAACTTGTCAGATGGTCTATTGTCACACTTGACGTCTTTATGTACTGGAGTGCGATAAATTTATTGAATTCGAGACAACTCACTCAGAAATGTTCAAGAATGGCAAAGGGCATTATATCACAGTGGTATATTACAGCTCATTCTGGAGAAAACGACTTTGCTAGCTGTAACATAAGCTCTTACACACGCTGTGTGTGTGTGTGTGTGGTGTGTGTGTGTGTGTGTGTGTGTGTGTGTGAGTTTGATGTGTGTGTGTGTGTGTGTGTGTGTGTGTGTGTGTGTGTGTGTGTGTGTGTGTGTGTGCCTGTGTGTGTTTGTATGTGTGTGTTTGTGTGTGTTTGTGTGTGTGTTTGTGTGTTGTGTGTGTGTGTGTACTCACAAGTTGCGGTTGCTTGGCCGTGTGTGTGTGGTGTGTGTGTGTGTGTCGTGTGTGTGTGTGTGTGTGTGAGTGTGTGTTGTGTGTTGTGTGTGTGTGACTAGCAATCTATATTTGCACCAATATCATTACAGTTGTGACGGGTGTGAAGTGTGACTTGTCAGTACTCTATAATTTGTTTCTGATTGTAGCCATGTATAAACGTAAGTAACCATTCTTTCAGGGATTCATTACTTTGTAACTTGTGAGTTCATTAGTTTTACTAGTTCAGCTATAAAAATTTGGGGGGCCAGTCTGGACCCATTACATATCTGTAATTTGTAACTACCTTTGTAACTTGTCATGATTGTGCCGACCTACTGGAGTTATTACCTTTTGAAATTGTGAGTTCATTACCTTTGTAAATGCGAGGTATACCTCTGGTAACTTTTAGCTATCGAACTTGGGGTCAGTTCCTGGACAATTATGTACCTCTGTAATTTTTTTGTTACGTCCCAAGGATGGGTTTAGGGGTGCAAATAAACATATTAAAACTAATTAAATAACATGGTTTTTAAACACTCATGTACCACTGTTATATAGACGCTCTGAACACTTATTTAAAACTCCTAACACTGTTTATTTAAAATTGAACGTTATTTAAACCAATTCTGAACAATGTTTTTAAACTCTTTAGGCAATCTTTATTAAACATTGTTTAAGTTCACAACTTTGGCGGAAACCTGAGGTACTTAATTATTGGTTAATTAGGGAACAGTGACTTCTTGTGTTACGAGGCAAATGATTATAGTTGTGGAAAAGTTTATCAAATGCAAAGAAACTGTTTTATACATTAAATGGAAAAATAAATAAGCAACGTTCTAATGAAATTTTTGTGACGTTCATAATGGAACTTTTGTGTCTGAAACTACCAG
>NW_026469455.1:0-12495 GCF_026875155.1 Cherax quadricarinatus
AATAAAAAAAAATCGGTTGTTCCGTTTTCCCTGGTTGTTCACTAAAATTTATGCCATTTTCTTTGTCCCCACCTCATAAGGACCTTGTAAGTGGAAAGGAGCAGGGTAATCTTTGAGTCATTACTAATCTTTGACTTCAAATTCGCCTGGTTTCGCTCATTTGTGTTACAAACGCTTAATCTTCTTTTGAGCTGTACCCAAATTTTCAGCGGTTAATTCATTAGACGTAAGATAAAACGTTCTTGCATGAAAGCTGAAGATGCTTCTATAGAAGATTCGGTCTTGCCAGTACAAGTATCTCTTAATACAGGTAATGGGCCTTGGACCTGTTGCCCCTAGATGAGTTCAAACGGGGTGAAACACATACTCTCTTGCTCGCTTTCTTGTAAAGCAATAACACAAATGGGGCCCCTTCATCCTTGTCTTGGGAAAATTGTTCACAGTATGCCAGTAGCATAGATTTTAGGGGTCTGATGAAAACATTCCAGAGCTCCTTGGGAATGAGGGTGATAACTGTGGATAACAGAGATTTTTTTATACTTAGATGGGACAGCACTTCTCTGAAGGTTTTTAGAAGTAAAGTTCGTCCCATGATCTGGCTGAATTTCCCTGGGGATTCCCACTTGCGAAAAGATGGAATTGGGGCGGGGGGGGGGGGTATATGCAGGTTTAGTGCCTTCTGACAAATATTCCTTTACATAACTCTTTCCCAATCTTTGACCAGTAGAAATGTTTCAGTATTTTCCTAAGGTTTTCCGTGTCACTAGATGACCACCTAAAGGAAGGACTATTATGAGAAAACTGAAGAGTTGTATTTCGGAAAGATGTAGGTAACACCACCAGGTTTTTCTTGGTCTGGAACCTTTACCAATCTCTTTCTTTCATAAGGATGCCATCACTGTCGTAAAAAATAACAGTTTTCTAATTATTTAGCCTTTTCTTAAGAAACTGTTATGCTTTTACTGTACTCTTAGTCCGGATCTAATGCTTGAGCCTGTATTAAGTTCTTTTTCCCCAGTCTTTTCTCTCCTGACCACTCAGAATTTGAAATTATCAAGGCTTGACTGGGCCTAAAAATACCGGTTTGGACTACAATTACTGAATATAAATCCAAGCCCTAATCTTTACTTTCTCCAGACTTGTCAGAAGGTGCCTCAAAATCTGCCGATTGAGACAACACTTGTAATGATGTTTAATGGAAATAAAGCAGTACCTTCGTTAGAAAACTCTAAAGCATAGTTATCTTTAGACTGGTTATTTATCACAATAGGTTCTTTGCAATTCCCCTGATGACAATGTCGTTTCTGAGCAATAGTCCTACTCCTTGTATGGGTAAATCTTTACTAGATAATCCCACGGTTATCCAACCGACATTGTCGAGGAACTCGAGAAAAACTATGTAGTGGTACCTTAATCAAAGCTCCTCCGTATGCTTCTAATAAGACTTCTGTTTTTGTGTCTGAGTGCTCACCAAGGGGTAATACATCTTTCCTCAACAGGGACAGATAACTCCCAGTGTCCTGAAAAGTAGTAAATTTGACTAAGCTTTTTCCGTCGAGTCGAATTTTTGCTTCGGCAAGGTAAGGTTCAATTGCCTTGCGCACTTTCGTTACAGAATGTTCTAGGATGTAGTCATCTCGTCTGTTGGTTTTCTGGACAGGACGAGATTGAGTTTTGACCTAAAGCTGTTATTTTCCATTATCAGAATAGTTGATCACTTGAGTAGGGTACTTCCCTGTCTTGCTCGGGGTTCCAATCACATTTTTGAAATTGACATTGAAATGTTTATTTCTTTTGTAAAGATTGCAAAATGGGGTTTACATATTATAGAATATTAATTACAATTTGTGGTTTTAATATTATATAATATGAATTACAAAGAAGGCCACTAGCATGCCTAGGCATTTCTCTTATAACAGTGACCTATCAGGTGTTCAGATTTGCTGCAGTATTAACAAAGCATTTTGGGAGCTTCTTCCCTTTCAAAACTTAGTTGTCTTACCGGTGGAGAATCATTAGACCCTCATATGGACCATGTCCAGAGGTTTTCTTTGATCAGTATCTGATGCACTGTTTCGTAATTATCCGCTATAGAAGTGGTGGTCAATCAGATTTGAAGTGGAACGCCCTATGGGAATAGATTTTCAGGATATTTTTTAAATAGCGAAAGAAGTCTTCAAGTAAGATTAATTGAGAAGGGAGTCTCCGTAGTATAACTTGACCCCTAAGGCATCTCTCAAAAATGAACTGTTTTCCCCGGAGAAACTCCACACAGGATTGTTTGTGGAAGCGTTTCAAGAGTCCGGTATACTCGTAGGTAACTAGCTGGCAACAAGTCGCATGCATCTAACATGGCTTTCTTTACCATACCGTAGTGAGAGTATTGGGCAAAGCGACGAGTTGCTGTGCAACTGTTTGTTTTTCCCTCAATGTAGTATGCATTAGAGACCCAATGTTCCGGGGCCAACTCATGATTCTAGCTTTATTCTCGAATGCTTCGAAAAAGCGTCGAGGTTTTCTTCGCAAAACTTAGGGACCATGCCAGCGGCTCAATGGATATTAAATGTCTCGGCATTTAATGAAGTGTGACACTCAGTTTTCCTCTCATGAGCTGTGTCCATATCTTATAGATTCTCTCTCGAATTTTTTCCTGTTGAACTCACGTTGAGCTTCGACGTGAGCTGTCCTGTAAGTGTAAGAAAACCCCCGTCGCTCGAACTGTTCTCGAGACTTGATTTCCGGAGGGAAATTTGTATCGAGTTTAACTGAGGAAACGCTGGATTTTCCTTTGCATGACCACTAGGTTCAGGTGAGTTTAGAAAATGAAGTACTACCTGGAGTACTTGCGACAAAGTCTTTCTGTTTCCAAATTATCTTCGGCTTGAGTGAAAACAGGCCTAGAAGACTTTTGTCTTGTTGATCTTCTATTTGTACTCACTGAAGGCAGTATTATATTATCTTCTATTTACAGCTGTTCAGCATGTGAGATCAAACTTTCTGTTTCTCCAACTTCCTCTACGGGGTCGTCATCGAGAGCCTCAGGAAAGAGTAAGTTTCGTATGATAGCTCGCACCATATTTGCTGTACAGTGCTTATCATACTGGACTCCGAGAGATCTGGCTACTTTCCATCATGTTTGTAACTTTAATGTATTTAATCTCTCAGCCGTAAGATCTTCAAACATAGCGAAGGGGAATGAAGCCATATTGTTCCGTTACATATTGTTACATATGGTTCCGTGTTTTAATTTATGTTTTGGAACTTAGTCCTCACAATTATTATATAAAAGTCTGTACATGTTAATTGTATCTTTTTTGATATATCGAAGTTCAAGATCCCGGACAGGAGACCTCCATTTATTACGATATTCCAAAGGATATGTGGCTTGAGTCTAGGGGATTATTCGCATGAAATATACACATGAACAAATCGTAATAAGAAGTTATGATGAAAGTGAGGAGAACAAAAAGCTTCGTAAAATCCCTTTAATATAATAATAATAATAATAATAATAATAATAATAATATCTTCATTTACTACAAGTACATGTACATGGTATACAGGCCTAGCTGACATCAGTGACATACTACGATATCGAAAACCCTTTGTTATGCTGAACATTTCAGGCAAATTAGGTCATTGCCCCAGGATGCGACCCACACCAGCCAACTAACACCCAGGTACCCATTTTACTGATGGGGAACATAGACAACAGGTGGAAAGAAACACGCCCAATGTTTCTACTCTGCCTGGGAATCGAACCCAGGCCCTCGCCTTGTGAAGCGAGAGCGTTAACTTATGGTATTTTAATGATTCCTTGTAGTTATCAATTTGATCAAACACATAACAGACTTATTAATTATGTACACGGTTTATAATTTTTTTTTATATTTTATTTAAAACCATACACAAACATGAGTCACAAGAAAATTCAAACAAATATATTGCACTGAGTGAAAATCCTGACATCGGATATTGAAACAATACCTATTACCATTACATTGTTAACATTATAACAACTATAACCAATACTATATCTGATACATGTGTATAAGTTAACAATAGTAAAAATGCAACCTAATTCTTCATCAAATTAAGCATTCTATCTCTTAATTAGCTCGGAATTGATATATGTACAGTACAATTATCCTTCATTTTTTTTTTCAAATTCCTTCTGCTCTGAACACAAGAAAGGAATATAGAATAAGAATGGACCTACATAAATTTAGAAACCTCATATGCAAACCACTACAATAATCAGCACAGGTCTATTGATACATCCCTCTCTTTATGAGAATACGTTCAATTTTTTTCCAATAAATTACTTGCCATAACAACATTGAACCACCTTGTTATAATAAATAGTCTTGTAATGTCAAGAAGCATTACACCATTATCATAAGTTATACCATCTACCTAAGCCTAGTATTCCTACTACAATATGATTATCGTAACAAGCCATAAATTTACCAAAAGCCCACTAACTATTCTAAATCGTTGATGTACATATTTACAACGAATAAAAAACAATAAAAAGAAAATCCCACTCTTCTCATTCTAAATATTTCTGACTGTCAGTTCTCCTACATGTGCTAAACAAAGGTCAATATTTCTGACTGTCAGTTCTCCTACATGTGCTAAACAAAGGTAATATTTTCTGACTGGCGTCCAGTTCTCCTACATGTGCTAAACAAAGGTAAATATTTCTGACTGTCAGTTCTCCTACATGTGCTAAACAAAGGTAAATATTTCTGACTGTCAGTTCTCCTACATGTGCTAAACAAAGGAATTTTAATATAAAACATACTGACATATTTAACACATTCACATCCACCATTCAATTATAATGATACCTCCATTCAACTAAGAATAATGCAGTCACCTGTATTAACTCCAAGAGTACAGAAATTTTTCCGTTAACAAATCTTAGCAATATTCATCATATTGCCTCCATCGATAAATACATTAAAAGGAAAAAACAACCTTAAAATATCAAAACTACCTATTTTCTAATTTACACCATTTAAGTTGTGCTTTACATAAGAAAAAACTCTGTAATTAAACTGAAAATAAAGATCTTTTTACCATTTACAACTGAATCAAAATCATTAAAGACACCTATAACATATTTGAATCTCATTGAAAAATTTCATCATTAAGTCCTTGAAATGATTTATACATGAAAAATAATAATAAGCAATCGTAGTGCATCACTTCCAAATGATAACTGTGTAGTTCCTGAAACCCTCGGGGCAATAACCCTATTGCCACTAGATATCAAAACTCAATTATACATCCATAAAAACAACTCTCCATGCTCACTCCCCATTCTAGGAAAATAGCCCGTTGTATCCCCTTACCCACTTTGCAAATCTCATAAATCCCTTAATGTGAAATTTCGATAACCCTCACTAAAATCTCTCTCCCATCTCCTCCTACACCCCTTTATTTCTACACTGTGTCCTATAAAAAGTTGCTGCCAACGCATTAATTCTTGCACGCACGTCCGCCTCCCTCATAGCCCACATCATATATATATAATCCGTAATCATATACCCAATCGCATTCTCAACCCTTTTATTCACCCAGTTAATCTGAACTTAAAACCCTTTAAGACCTGCAAACCCCCTCCCCCCATTAACCTTAAAACCTTACCCATCCAAACCCTTATAAGTTCAATACAATCGCAAAAATACACCGTATGATAAATAGTCGCCAATCCTCCACAATCCTTGCATTCCCCATCCTCTCGTATTCTCTTATAGAATAAAACCATTCCTGATGGCAAGATTCCATGTAAAAATCTATACATAACTTCTCTGACTTTAGGTTTTAAACGCAATTTAGTTTAAACGCCCCCAAATATTACGCCAATCATACATCGGATAAACTCCTTCTACCGCCGCTACCACAGCCTTACCATCTACCCTATCAAGATTTCTCAATTTAATATGTGAAGGATCCCTCACGTTTATGAAGACCCGTAACATTGCCTCACCTATCATGAACTCCCTACCCCCCACCACCATCGCATATCCTGATGTATCCTATGAAGACCGTCTTCTTTCGCCCCCCCCTCCCGCTTATAACTATGTTTTAAATACATACTTATTATCCTCTTTTCGACATCTATAAGACCCAGCCCTCCACGGCCAACCGGGAGTGTGACAACCGCTCTACTTAACCATTCGCTCCCTGTTCCCCAAATGAATCTAAAAACACTTTTTGTAACCTTTTTAACTCACAACGAAGTATCGGAAATATTACTGTAACATGCCATAGTTTACTATATAATAGCACATTCGTTGTAATCACCCTTTGTTGCAAACTTAAATTAGCAGCTCTTAAACCACCGAGGCGCTTCAGAACACTATCAACGATACGCTCGGAATTTATTTGTTGTGCTAACTTGATATCACTTACATAAACGATCCCACATATCTTTATTTGGTCCACCCTTTCCCACCTTTCAACAACCATTCCTTCCTCACGTGACCCTTTTCCAAGATTCATATACTTTGTTTTCCCTGTATTAATCGTCATGCCAGTAGCCTTTTCAAAAACTTTCACTAACTTTTCTACCCGTAGCAAATCCATGTTTTCTCTCACCAAAATCGTCGTATCGTCGACATATCCAACAATGCCCGCTCCCCCACCCCTTACATTACCCATCCCACTTGCTTCCAATAAAACCCTTATCCCTCTATAAAAGGGATCTTGAAAACAAGCAAAAAAAATTTGTGAAAGGGGACAACCTTGACGCAAACCCCTTCCCATCTGAATTCGATCTCCCAACCTCCCATTCACCTGCACACGCAAGGTTGCCTCCTGATACATTAATTTGGGCCCATGATATAATTTCCGCCCTAAACCCCTGCCATCTCATGATCTTCCATAACGTCTCCCGTTCCACACTATCATATGCCGCCTCCCAATCTATAGCCAATACCCCCCCCCTCCCAATCTTACTCTTTCTTCAATAAAACTTCTAATCATACCGTGACCTTCATACATTGACCTGCCCGGCACCCCATATTGTCCCTTGTCAGTCACTTTGCCCAGGACTTTTTTTTATTCTGTTAGCCAAGATCCTTCCAAAAATTTTATAGTCCCCACATAATAACGAGATTGCACGATAATCTTTAACCGTTAATGGCTCACCTTTAGGAACTAGGACGACCACAGCCAACCTTTGTTGTTCCCCTAAAACCCCATCCCTCTTCATTATATTGAATAAACGTACCAAAAACCCCTTTAAAACGTTCCAATTTTGAAGATAAAAGTCGCTGGGCATCCCATCAATTCCTGGCGCCTTATCTAATTGCGCCCCAGATAAAGCCTCCCAAGTCTCACACTCCGTTATCGGCCCTCCCAACATCAAACGATCATGCTCCATCAGCTCACACTGCACAAATCTACCGATTGACTGCAATGCAATTTCACTTATTCCAACACTTTGCGTTTTCAATTTAACCCAAGCATCAATATACCCACTCATACCCTCCGTCGTCGTCAACACCTGATTCACTCTATACCCCTGCATACCTACCTGAACATTCAACCCCATTAACTCCATTGCCTTGCGACGTCTGTGTTGATTCCTCAACACACACGCCGACGGCCGATCTCCCCACAAAACCTCTTCGATTCCACCCTTAAGCCTTTCCCCATCAAACCTTTCGTTTTGTAAATTTCTTAGTTGCTCCTTAATTCTTTCAATTTCTATAACAGGATAATTAGCATTCGCTTGTACATAGCAGTCGCGCAACTGCCCCTCTAAATATCGTTGGAACCATACTGTAACTGATTATATCTCACCCCTTGACTAATATAATATTCCTTAATTCGCTTTTTGGCTATCGTTTCCCACCAATTAACCAAAGCCACATCTCCTGGTGCTTCAACCACAAGGCGTTCCCACATATGCCCAAAGACAAACGACTTTCCTCTCTCTTCAATAACTTTACATTCAATTTCCAAAATGATGGACCCCACCTAGGCACACCCTCAATATCTACATCCATTACAACTCCTCTATGATCCGAAAAAAACACATTTATCACATTCACTCTCCGCACTGTAACCGCACAAGACACGTACATTCTATCCAATCTCGCCACATAATCTCGTCTAATGAAAGTATGCTCCACCATGCCACCCCCCCCCCCCACACACATCCATTAAACCCACACTCGTCAATAAATCTCCCAGGAACCCCAAGCAACAACCCGCTCCTCGAGGCTCCACATCTTTTCGTCGTATTACACAATTCCAGTCGCCCCCTATTATCGCTACATTTGGTAAACTACGTAGATAATATACTAATACATCTTGTACAAAATGTGTTTTAAGTCGTACATCTCCCTCGGCCGGCCCATATACACATACAAAACTTATGTGTACTCTACCCCATAAACCATCCACCCTAATCACTCTCCCCTCCCCCCTTTCACTATGCCGTACTACAAACGGGCTATTTTCCTTTACCAGAATGGTGACGCCCCCTTTTAACCTCGTCGCATATTCCATATACACATCGTAACCAACCATTTCTAACACATATCCAATTCTGTAATTGTGTTCTTGGATAAATACCACATCCACATCTAGACGCACCAAAAATTCATTAAACCACTTTCGCTTAGGCTCAGATCTCAAACCGTTAATATTTATTGTCAAAAACCTTAAAGTCAATTAATGGGATTTTCCTTTCGTTCTAGGTATAGACTTTTCACTTATACATTTTACAACACCTCTATCCCTCCCCCCTTTTTTGGGAACCACCTTGATAAACTCTTGTTTCGTGGATTCACTGTTCCCTTTCCTCTGTACATCCTCCCAAGACTTTTTCCCTGGTCTTTGGGCAGGAGTAAGCACGTCGTCTGAGTCCGATGGGGTCGCAGTTCGCTTTTGCGTCCTACTCTCCACCTGCATTGGGATTTCTTTAGTACTATCGTGATGCACCTCCACTTCTGCTACATTCACCATCATACCATGCGATACACTAGACTCAATGCTTTCATCCGTCGCTCACCATGATGCTCAACCGATCCCAAAATTGCACCTGGATCCTCCACACGGTTGACGATCGACTCGTCTAACAAAACATCCAGTGGCTTCACTAAAGACGCCGCTACATCCTCTTCCCCCATAGTGGGCAGAGTCTCTTCAAATACTTTATTTATGTCCAGTGACGGTGATTCTCCTCGCTGTATTGCATCCTGCAAAGCATTCTCCTTTGCTTTTCCTACCTCATCACTCCAAGATGACCGTTGTCGAGACAGGTTAGCATAAGACTGTTCTCGTCCCTCACCTTCCTCGCCTCGACCTCTTCCGATTGTCGCTGTTGCGATAGTTGGAGATTCCCACGACGCTTACCACACTGTGCCGCTATGTGGTCATACGACCCACACAGCCGACACGTACGACGTTGCCCCGCATATGTTACATATACTTGAGTTCGAAATGCTTGCAACATAATATAGGATGGTATGGAATGGCGTAAGGTCATTTTGACTGAATATGTTCCCTCCAAACTTCCAGCATAAGGTCCAGCGGCCCACCGACCTGCAGAGGCCATATGAACCGTACCATAATTACGTAGTTCATCTTTTATAACAAAATCAGTCGCCTCAAAAGGCACATTCCTGATTTTTACCCATGTGTAATGTCGTGATACATCATGAAGACGTACTGATACAGCTGAACTGACGGCTATAATGGTCTCTTGATACTTATCAACCACCACTTCGTAGACATTTACTGACGTCATTTTAACGAAGATCCATGTCGTCCCATTAAGTGCTACACCACATATCTCTTCATTTGCGATACCGTAGGTATCACGGATAATCGCCGGTAGCAACAAATCCATCGCGGCTCCCGTGACAGCCCCACGGGCCAACTCAACGCAGACAGTGTTGATGCGCCTGCTGCTATGCAGCGCCATGTTGGAAAACAAAGTTTTCACCAGCTAACGCCAGGGGTAGCAGCTCAAACAGGTAAACTGCGCACAAGCCAACTCAATCAGGAGCGTCTGCGCAGCCTGTCCGCACGGCCCAATAGCGATGCGAACAATACGCTGTTTATAATTATATCTATTCGAGCTGAATGGGTGTCTACACAGAGATTAGATAAAGCTACCGAGTCTCCACACTGAGACTTAACAAGCTTAACCACTTATAATTAGAGCAGTATAATAGAAGTCCTTCATACATGGTAGATCTTCTAATATAATTTGGAGTCTTACAAATTCAATTCAATTCAATTCTTAAGACTATAGTCTTTGGTAAGGTGGGTAAGGAAGAAGGATGGGTAAGGATAGAAATATTGGAAAAGGGTGGGAGGGGTAGTGAGGTAGGATATAAAAGGTAAGTGGCCCAACCACTTTAGTGCAATGTAAAAAATGTATGTGTAATAATATAAAATTCTTGAGGAGGTATAATACTAACACATCAGTCACATAGATATGACAGATATATAGATACATAACTCTGAATTGGTAGTAAATATACAAGTTGCATTTTTTTTTTTTTTTGCATAACGAATATTTGAACGACAAGACAAGGCAATAATTGTCTGGACAATTCATAATAATTACTTGACGTTAGTTTCTTTCAAGGTAGTGTCCCGCCACATTGAATTTATATCAGTAGATGTGGAAGTAAAAATGCTATACAAGATATCTCCAAAATTAGGGGCGATAATTTTCTTAATAGGCATAGAAGAGTTCTAGTGTTACCCAATCATCATCATCTGCAGGCAGGTTGCTCAAGATCATTGGTCGATGGTAATCGTCTTTATGGATGAAACGACGCAGCCTCAGTGGGAGAGTCATTCTTTGAGTCCTGTGAGGAGGAGTATTGATGATATAATCAGTGGTATTTTCAACTTGTAGAGGATGTTCTCTATCTGGCATGTATAGTTCTTGCATTGCATAGAGTTGTCTCTTCTTCAGCGTATCAAGGCGTACATTTAAGGCAATAATATCCTGTTGTATGTGTAAATCTGCCATTTTCACATTGTCTCTACTCCTGGTACCCGTAATAAAGCGAAGAGCTCTATTCTGTACCCGTTGCAACCGTAGCATGTGGGTCTTAGTTGTTAATGTCATTGGGACACATGGGTATTCGAGTATAGGTCTTATTATCATTTTATACAGATGTTTTTTGACATGTGGAGGAGCTTGATTGAATCTAAAGAGACTCCTAAGACCGGCTTTGACTATGTTGATCTTTTTATTTACATGAGATGTTGAGTGGAGCAGCCTGTCTATTTCATATCCCAAGATCTTGTTAGGATTTCTAATGACTACAGATGTACCTCTGATGGAGATACCCCCCTTATCTTCGATGGTTGATGCAAAACATCCTATCGTGCTAACAAGGACTTTGTCAGGGTCAGTCGTAATTCTCCATTTCTTTTCCCAATTGGATGTTCGACAAAGTTCAATATTCATTTTTTCTTTGACTCTCTCATACTTGTATTTTCCTGTTACCGGAGTTGACGAGACGACATGGATAACATCATCTGCAAACTGCGTTATAATTGTATCATTAAACTCTGGTTGAGGAAGATCATTCACATAAATGTTGAATAGAATTGGACTAAGACAAGAACCTTGTGGGACACCAGCTGTCGGTATAAAAGGCTCTGTCGATCTGCCGTGAAACGTGGGAATGATTTTTCTTTGAGTTAAGAAGTTATATATTAATCTGAGAAAGGTCCAGTTATGGTCTGGTAGGTCAATAAGTTTGTATATAAGACCATCATGCCATAAGCCATCAAACGCTTTATGAACATCTCTGGTGGCAATTAGGGCAAGATTGCTCTGATGTTTTAGACTTGCTACAGTATCGAAAATAATATTTATTGTATGATGGGTACCTCTATGTGCTCTAAAGCCAAACTGTTTTTCAGTGAAAAGGTGATTAAATTCCATATAGTAGTTCAGTCTGTTGGAAATGATCTTCTCCAGAACTTTTCCAGTAACTTAAAGTAAAGATATAGGTCTATAGTTCCCTGGTTGATGGATGTCTTCATTGGGCTTGGCAAGAAAGATCATCCTAGCAGTCTTAAAACAACTGGACATATTCTGAGGCCAAGATGGCATAAAGAAAAACCACAGAGCTGTTTACCAATTTCGGAGGAACTTATTTGTTTCATTTTATTCAGAAGACCAGGGTCTATTAGCATTTATTCCAATGAAAAATATAAAAAACCCACTCATTCAGTAAATTAATATCTATAACGGAGGGGTCTTAAAGGTAAGGAAATTGAAAAGTTAGGGGAAAAAATAAAAATTCCCCCCCTTCTTTTTTAAATTTTTATATTCTTTATTGGGGTTTGGGGAAAAAACATTCCCAACCCCAAAAAAAAATGCCCACCAAAATGGATTAAAAAAAAAAAAAATTTTATTTCTTTGGAAATTTTTTTTTCCCCTTTTTTTAAAAAAAATTTTTTTTAAAATTTTTTCCAATAAGACCTCTGAGTAAT
>NW_026469457.1:0-13140 GCF_026875155.1 Cherax quadricarinatus
AACATGTTGGGGATATCTTAAATAAACATGGATCCAAACCAGTGCCTTGAAAGGATCAACTTCCTGGCAGCTGAAGCATGTTCTAGTCATATTCCCCTAAGAAAGAAGAAGAGCAGTAGTAAACTGGAGAGAGAAAGACGCTCCCTCTACAGAAGACGACGAAGAGTCACTGAGCTCCTCAGGAGTGCTAGAATATCTGATACACGAAAGGAGGCGCTGACCAGGTGTGTGGAAACTATCGAACTTAAGTTAAATGACTCTTACAGGAACCAGGAGAGACAGGAGGAGCTTAAAGCTATTAGTGAAATTGAAAGAAATTCAAAATATTTCTTTTCATATGCCAAAAACAAGGCAAATACCACACCTAGTATTGGGCCCTTACTCAGACAGGATGGGACTTACACAGATGACAACAAGGAAATGAGTGAAATATTGAAATCCCAGTACGACTCTGCGTTTAGTGAACCACTAATCGGTCTGAGGATCGACGACCCAAATGATTTCTTCATGAATGAGCCTCAAAACTCCATAAATGTATACCAGATTTCCGACATTACCCTAACTCCGATAGATTTCGAAAAAGCCATTGACAACATGCCCATGCACTCAGCCCCGGGCCCAGACTCGTGGAACTCTGTTTTCACTAAGAACTGCAAGAAACCCCTCTCTCTTGCCCTAAGTACACTATGGAGGAGGAGCTTGGACATGGGTGAAATTCCACTGTCACTTAAAACAACAGATATAGCCTCACTCCATAAAGGTGGCAGCAAAGCATTAGCTAAGAACTATAGACCAATAGCTCTGACGTCTCACATCATAAAAATCTTTGAAAGAGTGCTAAGAAGCAGGATTGCAAATCACCTGGATTCCCAAAATCTGCACAATCCAGGGCAACATGGGTTCAGGGCAGGTCGCTCCTGCCTTTCACAACTACTGGATCACTACGACATGGCCTTGGATGCACTGGAAGAAAATCAGAATGCAGATGTAATATACACAGACTTTGCAAAAGCATTTGACAAATGCGATCATGGCGTAATAGCCCATAAAATACGTGCTAAAGGAATAACTGGGAAAGTGGGGAGATGGATCTTCAACTTCCTAACAAATCGAACACAAAGAGTAGTGGTCAACAGAGTTAAATCGGAGGCTGCCATAGTGAAGAGCTCTGTTCCACAAGGCACAGTACTCGCCCCCATCTTATTCCTCATCCTCATATGAGACATAGAGATATACATCACAGCACCGTATCATTCTTTGCGGATGATGCTAGGAAATGCATGAGGCTGTCATCTGCTGATGACGCGGTTAACCTCCAAGAAGATATAAACAAAGTTTTCCAGTGGGCAACGGTAAACAATATGATATTCAATGAGGACAAATTCCAACTACTCCGTTATGGAAAACTGGAGGAGATAATAACTAGAACAGAGTATACTACAGACTCTGGTCATACAGTAGAGCGGAAAAATAATGTAAGGGACCTGGGAGTAGTAATGTCTGAGGATCTCACTTTCAAGGATCACAACAGTGCCACGATCGCATGTGCAAATAAAATGATAGGATGGATCATGAGAACGTTCAAAACGAGAGATGCCAAGTCAATGATGATCCTTTTCAAATCACTTGTTCTCTCTAGGCTGGAATACTGCTGTACATTAACATCTCCATTTAAATCAGGTGAAATCGCAGATCTAGAGAGTGCACAGAGATCCTTTACTGCACGTATAAGTTCTGTCAAGCACCTTAACTACTGGGAACGCTTGGAAGCACTTGACTTGTACTCGTTGGAACGCAGGAGGGAGAGATATATCATAATCTACACTTGGAAAATCCTGGAAGGAATGGTCCCAAATCTGCACACAGAAATCACTCCCTACGAAAGTAAAAAACTTGGCAGGCGATGCAAAATGCCCCCAATTAAAAGTAGGGGAGTCATTGGTACACTAAGGGAAAACACCATAAGTGTCCGGGGCCCAAGACTGTTCAATAGTCTCCCATCAAGCATTAGGGGAATTGCCAATAAACCCCTGGCTGCCTTCAAGAGAGAGCTGGACAGATACCTAAAGTCAGTGCATGATCAGCCGGGCTGTGGCTCGTACGTTGGACTGCGTGCGGCCAGCAGTAACAGCCTAGTTGATCAGGCCCTGATCCATCTGGAGGCCTGGTCATGGACCGGGCCGCGGGGGCGTTGATCCCCGGACTAACCTCCAGGTAACCTCCAGGTAGTAGTGTGAGAATGTTTATCACTAGTAGTGTGAGAATGTTTTATCACTAGTAGTGTGAGAATGTTTATCACTAGTAGTGTGAGAATGTTTATCACTAGATGTGTGAGAATGTTTATCACTAGTAGTGTGAGAATGTTTATCACTAGTAGTGTGAGAATGTTTATCACTAGTAGTGTGAGAATGTTTATCACTAGTAGTGTGAGAATGTTTATCACTAGTAGTGTGAGAATGTTTATCACTAGTAGTGTGAGAATGTTTATCACTAGCAGTGTGAGAATGTTTATCACTAGTAGTGTGAGAATGTTTATCACTAGTAGTGTGAGAATGTTTATCACTAGTAGTGTGAGAATGTTTATTACTAGCAGTGTGAGAATGTTTATCACTAGTAGTGTGAGAATGTTTATCACTAGTAGTGTGAGAATGTTTATCACTAGTAGTGTGAGAATGTTTATCACTAGTAGTGTGAGAATGTTTATCACTAGTAGTGTGAGAATGTTTATCACTAGTAGTGTGAGAATGTTTTATCACTAGTAGTGTGAGAATGTTTATCACTAGCAGTGTGAGAATGTTTATCACTAGTAGTGTGAGAATGTTTATCACTAGTAGTGTGAGAATGTTTATTACTAGCAGTGTGAGAATTTATCACTAGTAGTGTGAGAATGTTTATCACTAGTAGTGTGAGAATGTTTATCACTAGTAGTGTGAGAATGTTTATCACTAGTAGTGTGAGAATGTTTATCACTAGTAGTGTGAGAATGTTTATCACTAGCACTGTGAGAATGTTTATCACTATTAGTGTGAGAATGTTTATCACTAGTAGTGTGAGAATTGCCACCCAATTTGATCTTAGTCAATATTGTGCTATTTTTCACCGGTAGGCCGCCTCATATTCTAAGCCTTTTCATTTGTATGTCTACACAGATTCAGATTTAAGCATGGGATAACAATGTTTTTCTTGAGCTTGTGTTATGGCCACTCGGGTCAGCTGTCTGTAAAGATTTTTATTAGTTTTTCTCGTGTTAGAGTTCAATCCTATATATGTAGAAGCAGAAGACGGTCTTGGTCGAATAATAAACTGCAAGTCCAGCTACATTTTGGCAGCATATCTGATCACTAGATGTGAATTTCTTTTATGATTCTGATGTAAAATGATCACTTTGAGATTCTGATTGCTTGTCACTGCATAAATTTCAAGACGCGGCTCACCTGAGCACATTCATTCACTTTCTTCTCTTTAAGTGCCTCTGTGCTGAGATCATGTTCTTATTTTTTTGTTCCTTTGTTCCTCGGTATTGTATTAAACAGAAAACCCATCAGACAGGTTGAAGCAAAGCGCAATAGAATTTTGACCATGAAAACTATGTTTATATTCAACCCAGACTTAACTGAAGATTCCAATCTCTTTTTGAATCCCACTTGCAAAATCAATGTGGGATGTCCTAGCACCGTGGGAGTGACTATATCCTGGGAGGAACACGGAAGATGTATCAACACTCAGGATGACGGAGCTTCTGCATACTATGTGTAGGCAACACACTGATATTTCCGAGGAATATGGGGCAAGATAAATACCAGTCACTGAACTCTCTGAGTACTCTCCATACTAGAAAGTACCAGGAGAGTAATGTGTCTTTCTAGGGATTATCGTACGAAAATTCGAAACTCCATCATTAACTGCACTGAATGAGCCAAATAGGTTTAGCTAACCATATCAAAATAATATTAATAATAACAATAATAATAATAATAATAATAATAATAATAATAATAATAATAATAATAATAATAATAATAATAATAATAATAATGAAAAGAAGAAGAAAACGACAAGTCTGAGGACTAGCCAAATGTATAGACCAAGTCCTCTTTTGCACAACTCCCACCGTCACATTAATGAAATACAGAAGTAAACTTGACCTGTTTGTCTTCTCAATGTGATCATTTCTTAACAAAGCTTGCCAGTGCCCTGCTCATCATAGTAGATGCTTACCTGATGAAGAGGAAATTACAAGACTTGATGGGGAATACGTTATACATTAAAATTTCCTGTACACAATCAATATCAGCTATCCTTCTTCAGATCATGTGGAAGCTTGGTACCAGCGTTGATATAACACTCCCAGGATGTGGAAGCTTGGTACCAGAGTTGATGTAACACTCCCAGGATGTGGAAGCTTGGTACCAGCGTTGATATAACACTCCCAGGATGTGGAAGCTTGGTACCAGCGTTGATATAACACTCTCAGGATGTGAAAACTTGGCACCAGCGTTGATATAGCACTCTCAGGATGTGAAAACTTGGCACCAGCGTTGATATAGCACTCTCAGGATGTAGAAGCTTGGTATCAATGTTGATATAACACTCTCAGGATGTGGAAGCTTGGTACCAGCATTGATAAACACTCTCAGGATGTGGAAGCTTGGTATCAGCGTTGATATAACACTCTCAGGATGTGGAAGCTTGGTACCAGAGTTGATATAACGCTCTCAGAATGTGGAAGCTTGGTACCAGCGTTGATATAACGCTCTCAGAATGTGGAAGCTTGGTACCAGAGTTGATATAACGCTCTCAGAATGTGGAAGCTTGGTACCAGCGTTGATATAACACTCACAGGATGTGGAAGCTTGGAACCAGCGTTGATATAACACTCTCAGGATGTGGAAGCTTGGTACAAGAGTTGATATAACACTCTCAGGATATGGAAGCTTGGTGCCAGCGTTGATATAATACTCTCAGGATGTGGAAGCTTGGTACCAGCATTGATAAAACACTCTCAGGATGTGGAAGCTTGGTACCAGCGTTGATATAACACTCTCAGGATGTGGAAGCTTGGTACCAGCGTTGATATAACACTCTCAGGATGTGGAAACTTGGTACCAGCGTTGATGTAACACTCTCAGGATGTGGAAACTTGGTACCAGCGTTGATATAACACTCTCAGGATGTGGAAGCTTGGTACAAGAGTCGATATAACACTCTCAGGATGTGGAAGCTAGGTACAAGAGTTGATATAACACTCTCAGGACGTGGAAGCTTGGTGCCAGCGTTGATATAACACTCTCAGGATGTGGAAGCTTGGTACCAGCGTTGATATAACACTCTCACGATATGACGGCTTCGTACCAGCGTCGATATAACACTCACTATATGGAAGCTTAGTACCAGCGTTGATATAACACCCTCAGGTTGTGGAAGCTTGGTACCAGCGTTGATATAACACTCTCAGGATGTGGAAGCTTGGTACCAGCGTTGATATAACACTCTCAGGATGTGGAAGCTTTGTACCAGCGTTAATATAATACTCTCAGGATGTGAAAGCTTGGTGCAAGAGTTGGTATAACACTCTCAGGATGTGGAAGCTTGGTGCCAACGTTGATATAACACTCTCAGGATGTGGAAGCTTGGTACCAGCGTTTATATAACACCCTCACGATGTGACAACTTGGTACCAGCGTCGATATAACACTCACAATATGGAAGCTTAGTACCAGCGTTGATATAACACTCTCAGGTTTTGGAAGCTTGGTGCCAGCATTGATATAACACTCAGGATGTTGAAGTTTGGTACCAGCGTTGATATAAAATTCTCAGGATGTAGAAGCTTGGTACCAGCGTTGATATAACACTCTCAGGATGTGGAAGCTTGGTGCAAGAGTTGATATAACACTCTCAGGATGTGGAAGCTTGGTGCCAGCGTTGATATAACACTCTCAGGATGTTGAAGCTTGGTACAAGAGTTGATATGACACTCTCAGTATGTGGAAGCTTGGTACAAGAGTTGACATAACACTCTCAGGATGTGGAGGCTTGGTACAAGAGTTGATATAACACTCTCAGGATGTGGAAGCTTGGTACAAGAGTTGATATAATACTCTCAGGATGTGTAAGCTTGGTACCAGCGTTAATATAACACTCTCAGGATGTGGAAGCTTGGTACCAGCGTTGATATAACACTCTCAGGATGTGAAAGCTTGGTACCAGCATTGATATAACACTCAGGATGCGGAAGCTTGGTACCAGCATTGATATAACACTCTCAGGATGTGGGCTTGGTACAAGAGTTGATATAACACTCTCAGGATGTGGGCTTGGTACAAGAGTTGATATAACACTCTCAGGATGTGGAAGTTTGGTACCAGCGTTGATATAACAATCTCAGGATATGGAAGCTTGGTACCAGCGTTGATATAACACTCTCAGGATGTGGATGCTTGGTACAAGAGTTGATATAACACTCTCAGGATGTGGAAACTTGGTACCAGCGTTGATATAACACTCTCAGGATGTGGAAGCTTGGTACCAGCGTTGATATAACACTCTCAGGATGTGGAAGCTTGGTACAAGAGTTGATATAACAATCTCAGGATATGGAAGCTTGGTACCAGCGTTGATATAACACTCTCAGGATGTGGAAGCTTGGTACCAGCGTTGATATAACACTCTCAGGATGTGGAAGCTTGGTACCAGCGTTGATATAACACTCTCAGGATGTGGAAGCTTGGTACCAGCGTTGATATAACACTCTCAGGATGTGGAAGCTTGGTACCAGCGTTGATATAACACTCTCAGGATGTGGATGCTTGGTACAAGAGTTGATATAACACTCTCAGGATGTGGAAACTTGGTACCAGCGTTGATATAACACTCTCAGGATGTGGAAGCTTGGTACCAGCGTTGATATAACACTCTCAGGATGTGGAAGCTTGGTACAAGAGTTGATATAACAATCTCAGGATATGGAAGCTTGGTACCAGCGTTGATATAACACTCTCAGGATGTGGAAGCTTGGTACCAGCGTTGATATAACACTCTCAGGATGTGGAAGCTTGGTACCAGCGTTGATATAACACTCTCAGGATGTGGAAGCTTGGTACCAGCGTTGATATAACACTCTCAGGATGTGGAAGCTTGGTACCAGCGTTGATATAACACTCTCAGGATGTGGAAGCTTGGTACCAGCGTTGATATAACACTCTCAGGATGTGGAAACTTGGTACCAGCGTTGATATAACACTCTCCGGGTGTGGTCCACAAACTCAAGTAACCATTTGGTTTCAGGTAATCAAAAGTGATTGCCTGCCATTTCTCATGCGCTGCATGATAATAATAATAATAACAATAATAGTAATAATAAATAATAAAAATAATATTGATAATAATAATAATAATAATAATAATAATAATAATATAATAATAATAATAATAATAAAATAAAATATAATAATAAAATAATAATAATAATAATAATAATAATAATAATAATAATAATAATAATAATAATAATAATAATTATAATAATTATAATAATAATATAAATAATAATAATAATAATAATAATTATAATAATAAAAATAATATAATAATATAAATACTACTACTACTACTACTACTACTACTACACTCTACTACTACTACTACTACTACTAATAATAATAATAATAATAATAATAATAATAATAATAATAATAATAATAACACGTGGGAAAAATAGTGCAATCTGGGTTGTAAGCTTTAATGCAATTAAATATTATCGTTGGAGATCTGGAGCGAATCAGAGAAGGTATTCACAAATTATCACGTATACCTGGAGAGGGTTTCGGGAGTCAATACCCCCACGGCCCGGTCTGTGACCAGGCTTCGCGGTGTATCAGGGCCTGATCAACCAGGCTGTGATTCCTGGCCGCACGTAGACTGACGTACGAACCACAGCCCCCGGCTGGTCAGGTACTGGCTTTAGGAGTCTGTCCAGCGCCTTCTTGATGACAGTCAGGGGTCTATTGGTAATCCCCCTTATATTGCTGGAAGGCAGTTGAACAGTCTTGGGCCCCTAACACTTACCTAATTATTTTAGCGTACTCGTGGCGTTCCTGCTTTTCATTGCGGAAATGTTACACGGTCTGCCGAGTCTTTTGCTTTCGTCGGTAGTGATTTTCGTGTGCAAATTTGGTACTAATCTCTCTAGGAATTTCCTGGTGAATATTATCACGGTGCCCCGTGGCCTGGTGGTTAAAGCTTTCACTTCACACGACTAGAGTCTGGGTTCGATCCCCAGCGATGGTAGAAACATTGGCATGTTTATTTATCTGTTGTCTATGTTCCCCATCAGTAAAATGGGTAGCTGGGAGTTAGTCAACTGGTGTGGATCGCATCCCGGGACAAAACTGATCTAATTTGCCCGAAATGCCACGCATAACAAGCGGCTTTCCATACAGTAGTATGCCACTGATGTCAGCTAGACCTGTATACCTTGTACATGTACTTGCAGTAAATAAAATTATTTATTATTATTATTATTATTATTATTATTATTATTATTATTATTATTATTTATTGTTATTATTATTATTATTATTATTATTATTATTATTATTATTATTATTATTATTATTATTATTATTATCATTATTATTATTATTATTATTATTTTCATCATCATCATCATCATTATCTATTCCCGCCTGCATTCCAGGGAGTACAAGTCAAGGAACTTCAACTGTTCCCAGTAATTTAGGTGTTTCATCGTACTTATGTGTCCCGTGAAGGTTATCTGTATGTTCTCCAGGTCAGCAATTTCACCTGCCTTGCAAGGCACCGTTAGTGTACAGCAATATTCCAGCCTAGAGAGATCAAGCGATTTGAAGAGGATCATCATGGGCTTTGCACCTCTAGTTTTGAAGGTTCTCATTGTCCATCTCATCTATTTGCTAGCAGATGTGGTGGATACGTTGTTGTGATCTTTGAAAGTGAGATCCTCTGACATCATTCCCAGGTCCTTCACATTAATTTTTCGCTCTATTGTGTGGTTGGAATTTGTTTTATACTCCGATACAGTTTAAATTTCCCCAAGTTTTCCATATCGGAGTAATTGAAATTCCACTTCATTGAGCTTCATATTGTATTTTACGACTCAGATAAAGATATGGTTGATGTCCGCTTAGAGTCTTGCAACGTCTTCGATGCAGGATACTGTCATGCAAACTCGATTGTCATCCGTAAGGGAAGACACGGTGCTGAGGCCTACATCTCTGTCTATGTCAGATATGAGGATGAGGAACAGGATAGGAGCGAGTACTGTGCCTGTGGAACAGAGCTTTTCAAGTAGCCGCCTCAGACTTTACTCTGTTTACTTTTACTCTTTGTGTTCTATTTCTTAAGAAGCTATAGATCCATCTACCAACTTTTCCCGTTATTCCTTTTTCACGGATTGTGTGTGCTGTTACACCATGGTCACACTTGTCAAGGCTCTCGCAAACTCTATATATACTACATCTGCATTTTATTTTTCCTCTAGAGCATCCAAGACCTTCTCATAGCGATCCAGTAGTTGGGGCAGGTCCGAGTGACCTGCTCTAAACCCGTTACCCTGGATTGTGTAACTGATGGGTATCTAGATGGGTAGCGATCTTTCTTTTTAAAACCCTCTCAAAAATTTTTATGATATGGGACGTTAGCACTATTGGTCTGTAATTCTTTGCTATTGTTTTACTGCCCCCTTTGTGGAGTGGATCTGTCTGTAACAAACATCATCTTTGATGTTTTTTACTGGAGATTAATATCCTAAAATATATCAGTATCTTATGCTGGAAATTATTCATAAGTTACATTATCAAGTTATCAGTGATGAAGAGTTAAGACAATTTAGCGAGGTGCTCAGAAATTATAGTATAAAACTATGTATTTCTTCCAGGAAAAAGGCAAATTGCGACCTACTTACGTCATATCAAGACTTGCTAGCTTAAAGTAAGCAAGTAAATTAAATAAAAAAGTAATTTTAATTTAGGCTAAGGTTATATAGCGTTCTTCAGGTGACCAGAGACAAGGTTGGCGAGGACTGTCTATGAGACACCGTCTTGGTCGTCATATGGAGGATACACAAGTTAAAAGGGCACAAAGATTTTTGTAGGTGTATAGCTGTACATTATGTAGTTTTAACCTAGGATACCTCAATAAAGTACAACAATGACTTATTTATAATCAAAAGAAACATTCTCCAGTTATTTCACAGAAACTAACGCTGAATAAAATAAAAGCACGTTCAGGTTACTTAATGCAAAATGATAATAAATCATTTCGAGATTAACAAATGGTAAAAATGCACCTACACATTCCTTAAGATTCTCGAGGGTTGAAATATTGATCAAAAGAGGATTTCTAAATTTGTCACATGGTAACCAATTTCGGGAATGGTCTATATGAAAATGAGAAGAGGGTACCTGCACTTGAAAATTGTTACATGATCGGATTCAAAATTTGTACCCGATCGGATAAGGCATTCCGAGGTTGCATAAACGAAAGCCTTGAAGGGAGTCAGTGGAAGACAAGAACAATGCACTTAACAGTGTATCCAGGCCAGTAGCAGTAATGTTAATTGCTTAAAAGCTATTCGTTCATGGATACATTGATATGTGATGGATAATGAGAACTTTCAAAACGAGAGATGCCAAGCCCATGATGATCCTTTTCAAATCACTTGTTCTCTCTAGGCTGGAATACTGCTGTGCATTAACATCTCCATACAAAGCAGGTGAAATCGCAGATCTAGAGAGTGTACAGAGATCTTTTACTGCACGTATAAGTTCTGCCACCACCTTAACTACTGGGAACGCTTGGAAGCACTTGATTTGTACTCGTTGGAACGCAGGAGGGAGAGATATATCATAATCTACACTTGGAAAATCTTGGAAGGAATGGTCCCAAATCTGCACACAGAAATCACTCCCTACGAAAGTTAAAGACTGGGCAGGCGATGCAAAATGCCGCCAATAAAAAGTAGGGGCGCCATTGGTACACTAAGAGAAAACACCATAAGTGTCCAGGGCCCAAAACTGTTCAACAGCCTCCCATCAAGCATTAGGGGAATTGCCAATAAACCCCTGGCTGCCTTCAAGAGAGAGCTGGACAGATACTTAAAGTCAGTGCCGGATCAGCCGGGCTGTGGCTCGTACGTCGGACTGCGTGCGGCCAGCAGTAACAGCCTAGTTGATCAGGCCCTGATCCATCGGGAGGCCTGGTTATGGACCGGGCCGCGGGGGCGTTGATCCCCGGAATAACCTCCAGGTAGCCTCCAGGTAACCTCCAGGTGAACTGCTCGTGAATGCTACTATTCCAAACGGGAAGAGAATGAAATTAGTCTTGTATCTTCCACGGCCATGTATGTGCTAACATCAGGGGTGACATGTCCATGGTACTGGACACCTGATGTTTGAAGCATTGATGCACGGGCAGATTAAGTCTTCTCGGAATTTTGGCGGACTTCTTACGAGGCATGCTAACTGATCGGGGGGTTCGATACATGGTCAGTCGCAGTATTGTTACTTTCTTAAAGCCCACTCGTTCATAGTTGTATTAATATATGCACTGCTCGTGAAGACTGGTATTTTAATTGAGAGGGGAATGAAAATAGTCCTGTAGTTTCCATGGTTACATATGTACTAACATCAAGGGTAACATGTCCAGTTACCAGTACTGGACACCTTACGTCTGAAAAATAAATAGCCAAGTGGATTAAGGCATCTGTGAAATTTGGCAGGCTTCTCACGAGGTGTGCTAAGTGATAGAGGTTAGAGTCCCAGCCAGTCGACTTACTGGTAATATATATATATATAATATATATATATATATATATATATATATATATATATATATATATATATATATATATATAATATATATATATATTTAATATATATGCAATAAGATCACAGTAAACAGGTGATTTTCAGAATATGCAAAACAACCACTCTGAAAGAATAGAGAAATTCCAAGCGCTTTCGTGACTACTCACATTATCAAGGAACTTGATAATGTTCCTTGATAATGTGAGTAGTCACGAAGCGCTTGGAATTTCTCTATTCTTTCAGAGTGTTGTTTTGCATATATATATATATATATATATAATATATATATATATATATATATATATATATATATAATATATATATATATATATATATAATATATATATATATATATATGTATATATATATATATATGTATATATAATATATATATATATATATATATATATAATATATATATATATATATAATATATATATATTATATATATATATATATATATATAATATATATATATAGTATATATATATATATATAGGATAGCAGATGAACAAGGAGGCTTTAGAAAGGTAGGGGTGTGTGGACCAGGTGTTTACAGTGAAACATATAAGTGAACAGTATTTAGATGATAAGGCTAAAGAGGTCTTTGTGGCATTTATGTATTTGGAAAAGGCGTATGACAGGGTGGATAGGGGGGCAATGTGGCAGATGTTGCAGGGTATGGTGTAGGAGGTAGGTTACTGAAAGCAGTGAAGAGTTTTTACGAGGATAGTGAGGCTCAAGTTAGAGTATGTAGGAAAGAGGGAAATTATTTCCCAGTAAAAGTAGGCCTTAGACAAGGATGTGTGATGTCACCGTGGTTGTTTAATATATTTATAGATGGGGTTGTAAGAGAAGTAAATGCGAGGGCCTTGGCAAGAGGCGTGGAGTTAAAAGATAAGGAATCACACGCAAAGTGGGAGTTGTCACAGCTGCTCTTTGCTGATGACACTGTGCTCTTGGGAGATTCTGAAGAGAAGTTGCAGAGATTGGTGGATGAATTTGGTAGGGTGTGCAAAAGAAGAAAATTAAAGTTGAATACAGGAAAGAGTAAGGTTATGAGGATAGCAGCCGGAACCTGGCGCCCTGTTATCGATTACAGGAAACTGAATGCATGTACCATCCCAGACCGCTTTCCATTGCCAGTTCTGAACGACCTGTTGCAGAACATCGGCGATAATAAGGTCTTTTCAACTCTTGATCTTCTTCAAGGGTTCTGGCAGATCCCCCTCGATGATGAGAGCAGAGAGTTGACAGCTTTCTCTACGCCAACTGGTCATTACCAGTCAAAGGC
>NW_026469458.1:0-11876 GCF_026875155.1 Cherax quadricarinatus
CAATAAACGGGCCCCCCTATGATAGAAAACCCCACAAAATGTCCTAACTCCCAACACATGCACTTCCTTTGAAAAATCCTGTCTAATCTTGCAGCAAAAACCCCCTTGACAAATGATACTCAACCCACCAACCCCCCCTCCCCAAAACACCCAAAACCCCCCACGTCTCCCAACACATTGCGAACATCCCACAAACCCCGCCCCCCTCAGTTCCACATCCCCACCCCGAAAAACAAAATTCCCAATTCCCCCATGACGTGCAAAGGAAAACCCCCTTAATATACTCAAAAAATCCCTCACAAAGTTCTCCTTACCAGCGTTCCATCCCCCCGGCAAAATATTAAAAAAACAAACCCTCGTGGAAACCCCACTCCCCCTCCACCCGACGACCCCCCCTCCCCCCCCCCAAAATACGCAATGGACTGGTTTTCCTTTACACCACGAAAACCCCCCCTTTCAAAACCTCAACGACCCACTAAAATAAAATTTTAAACCTTTAAAAAGACAACTCAAAACCCAAACTTATAATTGTGCCCCTGAAGATACATTATATACTTTAAATTTCCCTTAAAAACCATTCCACCCCCCCAACTCTTTTAAAACCTGGGCTCTCAGGCCTTTAAACATTGATCTTTACCCCTTTGAATTATGCAAAAGGGGCTTGCCCGCCACCTTGGAATGGACCCAGTGACCTGGCTGTGACAAGCCCCGTTTGTCCCCCCGTCTGTCCAGTCCCCCCCCCCTCCCCCATTGTCCTTTGAACTTTCAGTACTTCAGTCCGCTCCCCCCACTCTCCGGGGGTCCAACCTGGCCCCAAACTTTTTCCCCAGGTCCTGCCTGGGCTTTTAAAACGTCACCCCCCTTTTACAGACGTCCCACTTTCCTTGCGGAACCCCATCTCCACATGAACCTCCTCTTCCATGCATCCTGTGCACCCAGCCACTCCCTGGCTTCTTCCCTCATGCACGGCTTCCCACCCCCCGGGGTCGTAGTCTCCCCCAATACTCCACGCGCTCATCATCCAGACCCCCCTCCACCTCACCAGGAAGGTTTTCAAAACCCCCCAGCTTTCCCCTGTTGCAACACCTCACTGTCATTGCTCGTGTCGTCGTCTGCTCGGGGCCCCTCCCCACGGTAACGTGCAATGGTCCATCTCTGCCTCTGCTTTTTTCCACTTCCTCACCCAACGCAGATGCCTGCCTTTCGGCTGCATCTGTCTCTGGCACCCGGTGTTGGCAAAACTGTTCCCCCTCCCTCCTGGTTTTCCCATGGGGTTGGGGTGCCAAAAGGTCAAATGATACACACAGCCTACATGTCCCTCGTCCACATGATACATTCCTGCGTTCCCGGGAACTCTTCCCCAAAAAAACATACGAAGGTACGATTGCCCTAACGCAGTTCAGAGAAGGGTCCCCCCGGGCAGTCGCACATAAGGGGCCCCTCCTTCCACACCCCAATTCTGCCACTAATCTTTCCCTAACGATGAATACCCCCTACCACCCTCAACCTTTTAGCTTAAAAGGGCCCTTCCGACTTTTTTTCAATGTACATGCTGGTACATTTTCGGCCATTCTCTTCTGTGGTACTTGTCCTATGTTTGGGAAAATCCAGCATTTAGAATTTGTGAAAACATCAAACTCCGTTAACAGCCACACCATAAACTCTTCACGGGTATCCCATACACAACACGAACAATCGGGGGTAGCACCGCATTGTAAACTGCTTGGGACCTTACCAGTTCCACACAGACAGTAATTTAACATCGACTGCTTTTGCCCTTTTTTATTGCTCAAAACAGAAAACTGCGCAGAAAAAAACAACTTAATTGGAGGTCTGCGCAGCCGTCCCCCACGGGGCCCTTGGGGGCGTGAGGGCAAAGAAAAGAGATTTCAAACTTTACAACAGTGGGGAATGTCAACAAATAAAATTGTACACTAATATTGAAACACATACTTATTTTCATATATCAGATTTAATTTGTTAAAACATATTTCATGTACAACCCAAACATAATGTTTATTGACAAGTTTCATACAAATTTTTGACTATGTTTTTTACACACTTTTTGATAATAGAACATTAAGCACCTAAACGAATGATAAGCCGCCCTCCTTCTAGGTAAAAATCATACAGTTTAAAAAGTGCTAAAAAAAATTCTATTTGTTCGAGCAATTAAAATCCCATGTAATACATTATACCGATGAAAACACCACTACAGTGTAATCAGTGCTTAAGATTCATGATATTCTAGCAATTCTCTGTCCATGTAATTCATTCTCCCCCCGTCCTTATGCAGAGACTAGTCCACCCAACCATTACAACACTAAATCGCGCAACCCTTTCACAGTCATACCTCTATACGATGCTGGAAAATCTATAGCCCATCTACGTCCATACACTACCTCATTTATACACTTTGTTTTATAGAAATGTCTTGCTAAAGCCCTTGTTCGTTCCTCCCCCCCCACCTCCCTCATCGCCCAAGATATATAGATATAATCAGCCACTAAATACATGATGGCCCTCCTCATACTATCTCCCACTCCCTCTATATTCAAACTCAGTGCCCTTAATACTACTAAACCACTCCCACCCACCATATCCAAGACTCTGTGAAACCAAAGACGTGCCCTCTCAATATACTCATAGAAATACACCACATGATATGCAGTTTCCTCCCCCCACACAAAACACAATGTAGAGATTGCAAAATTCCCATCTGATACATTCGTACTTTAGTTGGCAAAATCCCATGTAAAAACCTATACATATTTTCTCTCACCCTTGACTTCAACAGTAACTTACTGAATACTCCCCAGATTCGTGTCCAATTATATAATGGAAAAACAGTCTCCCCTTCCAACACCTCTTGACACCTTTCCAACCTCCCCAAAACACACGCCTTTACATTTCCCGAATTTTGTACTTGTAATAAGTATCACAACATACTCATACACTCCTCTAAGTCCCTACCCCCCCACCGCTGCCTCACATCTTCCATCACATCCCTCACTCTGACACCACGTTCCCCACCCAATCTCAGATAACAATGCTTCACATATATTCTCTTTAGTCTGCTACCCAAAGGAATTAAACCTAAACCCCCTTTCGCCAGTGGTGTCATTACAACCGTCTGCCTCAGCCAATGACAACCATATCCCCATATAAAATTCAGTGCTTTCCTTTGCACTTGCCGCTCATCTTTCGCCATCAAGGGGTACACCACAGCCACGTGCCACAATTTAGGATAAATGAGTATATTAACCACAATGACTCTCTGTTGCATAGTCAAACCACTCGTTCTTATTCCTCCTAACCTAAGCAAGACCCGTTGCACTACCTTTTTAGAATTTACCTCTCTAGCCCCCTGTGCTTCCCCTCTGTACAATACTCCACAAATTTTTATCTGCTCTACGACCCGCCATCCATACTTATTTCCCAGTTCCCCTCCCACCCATGACCCAACCTCCAGTAATGTCGACTTTTCACTATTAACACTCATACCTGTTGCTCCACTAAATATTTCAACAATTCTGTTTACATTCTTTAACCCCTCCTCTCCCCCCACTAAGACCGTCGTGTCATCAACATAACCAACAATACCCGTAGCACCCCTAAGTCTTACCCCCTCACTTACTCTTACATTTATTAACCTATATAATGGGCCTTGCAGACATGCAAATAGGATCTGAGACATGGGGCAGCCCTGCCTCAGCCCCCTACCCATACTAACCGTCTTCCCCACCCTTCCATTTATTTGCACTAGTATTTCTGCACCTCTATATAAAGTTTCCGCCCACTTCACAATTTCCTCACCGAAACCCATCCTTCTCATAATCATCCATAATGTCTCTCTCTCTACACAATCATAAGCCGCCTTCCAATCCAAAGCAAGAACACCTCCGCCGTCCATCCTACACTCCTCTATATAATCCTTTATCCTCCCATGCCCACTAAACATTGTTCGCCCTGGCACACCCATCTGTCCCATATCTATAACCTTCCCAATTACTTTACGCAACCTATTACCTAAAACCTTGGCAAACAATTTATAATCCCCGCACATTAATGATAAACCTCTATAATCTAAGATGTTATTCTGTACTTCCCCCTTTGGAACCATAACTACCACACCTGTCCTTTGTGTTAGACTCATGCTTCCCTTATCCTTCATTTCATTCACCAACTGCACCAAGAAATCCTTCATGACATCCCAGTTACTCAAATAAAATTCATTTGGGATTCCATCTATCCCAGGTGCTTTCCCGACACTCATCCCTTTTAAAGCCGTCCACACTTCCTCTTCATCTATAGGCCCTTCTATCATCACTATCTGCTGACTCTAGGTTTCTCTGTATCCCTTTCTCTAAAATCTTCAGATCTCCTATCTTTCTGTTTCCCCCTCTCATATATACCTCAAACCACTTATCAGCATAAACACTCATACTTTCCATAGTTACTGACCTCTGTCCCATCGTATACCCTCCCACATCCGTATGTATGTCCAACTTCATCATAGTCATTATCCTCTGTCGTGTCTTTAATTGCCGCAATACATAGGCAGATGGCTTATCTCCCCATAAAACATCTTCCATTCCACCTATCAATCTCTCGCCATCAAATCTGGCATTCTGCATTTCCATCAACTGCTCTTTGATGCCCTCAATCTCTTGTACTGGATAAACCCCATTGAAACCTTCATAGCACTGTTTCAGCTGCCCTTCTAAATATCTCTGTAAGCCATATTTCCAATGACTTACCTCCTTTCCTTTCCTCATATAAAAATTCTTGATTCCCAGTTTAGCATATTCCTCCCACCATCGTAGTATATCACCTCCCTTTCACCCCTTGGTCCACTCTTTTGTCCACCACTCAACAAAACTAACACCGTCGTCCTGCTCATCTAACAATCTCACATTAAGTTTCCAATAATTCATGTAACGCTTTGGTAAACCACCCTATCCCACACCCACGACCACTCCTCTATGATCTGAAAACACAACGTTTACAGTTTCTGTATTGGCAACCTGTATCCCAGGAGAAGCATAAATATGGTCTAATCGTGCCGCATATCCTCTCCTCACATAAGTATGCTCCACGTTCCATCCCTCCCCCCTCACTACATCCGCTAAGCCTGCTCCCCCTAAAGCATCCCGTAGGACCCCCAACACACACCCAGCTCCTCTCGGCTCCACATCCTTCCTACGGATTACACAATTCCAATCCCCTCCAAATACTGTATATATAGGAAGCCCTCACATATGATAAATAAGAACATCCCTCACAAAATCTTCCTTTACGCGCCTATTGCTATCAGCAGGCATATAAACACTTACTAAACACACAGGAACCCCACCCCATGTACCATCCACCCTTACTAGTCTCCCATCCCCCCTTCTTCCCAGTGTAACATTTGAAATGGACTGGTCTCCGCTATTCAAAATGCAGCACCTCCTTTTATACCCAGCATAAACTTTGTACCCGTAAACTAATAAATCCCGGCCAAACTTAAAATTATGTTCTTGTAAAAGGATAACATGTACCCCATATCGCCTTAAAAAGGCATTGAACATCCTCCTTTTCACTTCGGCCCTGAGGCCATTTATATTCAAGGTTAAACACTTAAAAATGCTAACAGGAGCTTACCAATCGATCTTTTACCATGTGTTTCTTTACGTTTTTGATCAGTATTCTTTTCGCTATGCCTGTTCCTAGTAACGTCTTTCTCCTTCCCCTTACCCCCTTCCCCCCTGACTTTCCTAGCCACATCCACTGTTTGTTTTTTACCCGAACGTTGTGCAGGAGTAAGAATATCATCACTGTCCGAGGCAACTGCCTCCCTCTTACGTGAAGCCGCAACAGTGATCATTTCTTTCGGACTGCCTTCCTTGTGTATTTCAAATAAAGTTTCACAGAGCCCTTGTGTTTGCCTATCCCTCCTACTCACATTGCCTCCCTCATGTACCCCTCCCTGATTCATATGTTGCTCATGCAAGCCTATATTCAGCATTCCATCTTCATGCTAATTATTCAAAAATTCCTTTATAACATTTATGGCAGCCGACATTTCACTACCCAAATCCACTTGTTCCACCTCTTCCTCCATACATATTTTTTCAACTTCCTGTGTTACCACCGGTAACGTAGCACACTCCTCTGGACTGTCATCCACAATCTCACTCCACAGCCTACGTTCCCGAATATGTTCTCCTGTAAACTGGGACATCACCTCTCTTTCCTTTTCCCCTCCTGTCCCTGCTCCCTGTGTCCCGGTCGACGAACGTCGTGGACACTGTGCTGCCACATGTTCAAATGCACCACACAATCGACAGGTTCTCCTTTGCCAGGCATATGTGACATAAACCTGAGTTTTAAAATCACTCAAAGCCACAAATGAAGGTATGGATCGTCGCAAGGACATTTTGAGAGTGAAAGATCCCTCACGCAGTCCCGCATACATACCATCTGACCATCGTCCAATCGTAGCTTGATGTATTACCCCATATCCTCAAACGACCCCTTTGATGTCTTCTTCATCCGCCTCAAAGGGGACATTCCGTATTCTTACCCAAGTATAGTACTTGGACACATCCCTCATTCTCACTTCCAAACCAGGGTTAACTGTCATACACACATCCTGGTACTGATCCACCATTTTGTCATGCGTCACAGTCGTCACAAATTTTACGAATATTCTCGTTGAGCCGTTTAATGCAAAGCCATACAGATCTTCATTGTTGATTCCATATGTATCTCGTAAGATAGCAGGCAGTAGAACAGATGCATTTGTTATACACCGCACCTTTCAGCACTTCTATGCACACAGGTTGACACGTCCTCCTGATAGCCGCGCCATCTTGAGAAAATCTCGCATGCTACCAACAGACAGAAGCACAAGAGCCAACGTCCCTCTCTCCACCAAGGGTGTGTGACGACTGCAAGAGCTAAGGTGCAGCACAACCTCCCGGCCCGAAAGCGAAGAGGTCAATGAGCCACCCTAATTGACCACATACTTTGTAACCCACTCAGAACATTTGTTTAGTCAGGCGTCATTACCACAGTCTTAGTGATCATTTCATCATTTACTGCACCAGGAAAATCACTAGGGATAGGATAGGCCTACACAGGGCAATAAAAATGAGGTCAACTAGAAACCCACAGTAAATAACACTGGTAAATAGGCTACACAATTGTGACGGACAGAGATAACAAGTTGCACGGAACGTAAACATGCCTGGAAAATTCAAAACAAGTTCACTACCATCCTTGATAATATTGCACCAGTTAAAGAGGTTAGGATAAACGAAGAACTGAACCCTGGATGACTACTGAATATTAGATAATATGAAATTCAGAGACCACTGCTAAAAAGATTAAAGCAAACAACAGGATATTGCAGCACTAAAGAATTCCAAAGGATGAGTGAACAGAGTACAGAGACTTATAAAAGGAGCAAAGGCAAAGCACTAATTTCTCAAATATTGAAGATATAAGCATAAACCCAGAAAGCTCTGGAACAACTAAAACAGTTTGGGGGATAGCCATAAGCCAGTAGATAGGTCTAACATAGTACTAATATCGATAATGAGGTATGCCACGAAACATCTAAGGGGGCAAATTGCTTTAATTCCTACTACACATATGTTGCATCAACACTAGTAAGTAAATTACCATCTGCATCAAATACCTTTAACACAGACTCTGATAAGTTTCCAACATACTATACCAATAAAGGGGTAACCCCAAACAGTTGTCAACTAGTAAGTGTATCTCATGACTTTATTCAAAAAGAACTAAGCAGGTTAAACCCAACTAAGAGCACAGCCCTGATAACATCCCGTCTAAGTTCCTAAAAGATGGTGTTTCTGAACTGTCAATCCCTATTGCTCACATGAGAACCTTCAAAACTAGGGAGGCTAAGCCCATGATGACACTCTTCAGGTCACTTGTACTATAAATGGCTGGAATATTAGCGCACAACATAAAACCACCTTTAAGGCAGGTGAAATTGCTGAACCTAGAAAATGTAACAAGAACCTTCATTCACCGGCGCGCATACGGAGAAAAACACCTCAATTACTGGGAGCGCTTGAGGTTCCTAAACCTGTATTCCCTGGAACGCAGGGGGAGAGAATACATGATTATATACACCTGGAAAATCCTAGAGGGACTAGTACCGAACTTGCACACGAAAATCACTCACTACGAAAGCAAAAGACTTGGCAGACGATGCAACATCCCCCCAATGAAAAGCAGGGGTGTCACTAGCACGTTAAGAGACCATACAATAAGTGTCAGGGGCCCGAGACTGTTCAACTGCCTCCCAGCATACATAAGGGGGATTACCAACAGACCCCTGGCAGTCTTCAAGCTGGCACTGGACAAGCACCTAAAGTCGGTTCCTGACCAGCCGGGCTGTGGCTCGTACGTTGGTTTGCGTGCAGCCAGCAGTAACAGCCTGGTTGATCAGGCTCTGATCCACCAGGAGGCCTGGTCACAGACCGGGCCGCGGGGGCGTTGACCCCCGGAACTCTCTCCAGGTAAACTCCAGGTAAACATAATAAATCTATCAGTCACCACTACTACCGTACCGGAGGGGTTCAAGGAGGCCAGAGTTACTCCTATCTTCAAGAAAAATAGTAGGTCTGATGTAAGCAACTATAGGCCTGTTAGTATGCTCAGTATAATATCCAAAATTCTAGAGAGGGCGGTGTACTCTCAAGTAGTTAAGTACCTTAATGACAACAACATTCTCCATAGCTATCAATCGGGATTTAGAAGATCTTACTCAACCGACACCTCCCTTATTAATCTGATGGATTACCTGAGAACTGAAATATCAAAGGGGAACCTCATAGGTATGGTAACCTTAGACCTGCAAAAGGCCTTCGATACTGTCAACCACAATATATTATGTAAGGAACTTTAAGCTATCGGTATAGGTTCTGTAGACTGGGTTAAGTCCTACCTTAGCAACAGGAGACAAATTGTCAAAATCAACAAAACGGAATCAGAACCCCTGCCGATAACATGTGGAGTTCCCCAAGGTAGTATTCTTGGTCCCTTATTATTCTTATGTTATGTCAATGACATGCCTATCAGTGTCAAGTGCAAACTCCTACTGTATGCAGATGACAGTGCCCTGTTAGTGTCAGGTAAAGACCCACAAGATATTGCTAATGTTTTAACTCTGGAACTGGAGTCCTGCAGCAAATGGTTAGTAGACAACAAACTATCATTACACCTCGGGAAAACTGAAGCCATTCTCTTTGGCACGAAACAAACTGAGAAGGGTAAATAATTTTAATGTCCAGTGTAATGGGGAGCCCATCACTTGGTTTCATCAGTAAAATATCTGGAATCCCCTTTGACCCATGCATGTCAGGAGAATTGATAGGGAACAGTGTAGTAAAGAAAGCGAATGCCAGACTGAAGTTCCTGTATAGACAAGCACAGTGTCTACCTACTGAGGCTCGCAGGACCCTATGTCTAGCCCTTATACAATGCCATATGGATTACGCATGCTCTTCATGGTACTCTGCCTTGACAAAAAACTGAAAGATAGACTGCAAATCACCCAGAACAAAATCGTAAGATTCATCCTGGGCTGGGACCAAGAGAACATGTAGGCCAGGATGAATTACAGCAGTTGGATATGCTGAATGTTGAAGACAGAGTAAAACAACTGAAGCTAAATTATATTTATAAAATTGCTCACAAACAGTGTCCAGAATATCTTGCTGTCAATTTTGTCAAGGTTGGGAACCAAAGCAATCATAGTACTAGGGGGAGAGAGCACAACTTTGTAGTACCCACAGTCATTGGCCAGGCTTCAAACACCTTTTATTGTACAACAATAAAGGAATGGAACAGACTACCCGCACATGTCAAAGCCAGTCATAGCATGAATCAGTTCAAGAAGAGTGCCAAAAGGTGTCTGAATGAAGTAGCTACAAAAGGGAGGGGAATGATTTTCTATTATTAGCTAACAATCGTGTAAATGTTTACCCCTTATTCCTAAATGGGCCTCCGTATTATAGATAGATTAATGACCCTACTGTCCAGATATGTCATTTTAGTATGAATAAAAGAAGTTATCTCATTATAGAATTAATAAGACAAAAATATAACCTTTAATTATAACCTTTTATATTATAATAAAAGGTAAAATGACCCCAATGGAAATAAGTCCACTCTGATCTGACTTTTGGGTTATCCCTAGGTTCTCTATCACATGATGCATGCTATGTATGATAATATCAAGCTAAATAAAATGTGTAAACCTGAATAAACTTACTACTTACCTGACAACGTACAATCTTTCTGTGAACGCAAGTATTCTGCCCTCCCTCAATATGATTCAGGCCACTGTATCACTCATACAAGATAACTCACACCTTACTTTAGTTGATATACAGTTATGACATCTACTTCCAACAATAAAGAACCCAGATGTTTGCACAGTGTCAAAATTTTCATCTGCATATGTATACCATTCTTGTACAACTGCCAACACTGCAACATCAGAAAATCATGGCTCAAGGACATCTACATCGCCTACTAACGCTACTACGAACTACTACTACAACTTACCCAATCCCTAGGTAAAACCTACTTTCCACATGGAATGTCCTGCCTACCAGTGACTATCCTCGTCTGCTACAGTCCCTTTCCACCTGTACGATTAGATATCAGCGCCAGCCTCCTTGCCTGTGCTTCAAATCTTGACGACTACGGTCTCTTCACAACCATCTCCAAGGCTGAGGGACTGATTACCTCATCTTTTGTATACAGTTCTACTGTCTTCAAATTATGTCCTAGAATCTGTATTGATAAAGCCACTGGATGGCGAAACGTCTACAATAGAGATACCCGGATGTTGCACATGTGTCTAAATTTTCATCTTACTTCCTGTTGACACAGCTAGGCACATTACTTCTGCTGATCATGTTATGGCCATCCTATCTACATTTCAAACAGTTTCTGCACTCTGCCTCCAGGATACACAGCTATGGTACCCAACTTCATTTTCCCACAAACTACATCACACTACCTGCAGTTCATGCAGCTGTGGCCCCCCTTACATCCTGCTGACAGAACTAGGCACACTACCTCCAGCTGAGATAGCTATAGCACTCTACCTTTAACTGGCATGGCTATAGCACACTACCCTTTATTTGACACAGGTATTGATCAGGCCCTGATCCACCATGAGGTCTGGTCACAGACCGGCAACAGGGGCCTTGACCCCCGGAACTCCTCTAGGGATACTCCAGAACTCCAGTGATACAGGTATTGCACACTACATCCTGAATAACGTTATGACACACTGCCTAATATTGAAGCAGCTATGTAACACTTCCTTCAGTTGTTTCGCCTGTCATCTTACCACGAGCTAACATTGCTATGGCACCTTTCCTTCTACTGATGCAGCTATGAGTGTTTCACTCGCGCTGACAAAAGTTATTACATACTCCTTCCTCTTGTTGTTGCAGCTAGGATCATTTACTCTAGTTTCCAAGTGGCAAAGTTATGGCAACCTACCCCATGTTGACACGCCAAGACGACCTGGTTCACTTCACCCTACCACCAGTGACACAGTTAGTTTACCCTACCTCCCCCCTATGTGAGGGAAAAGTTCAATAGATAGGAGTAGCGAGGGAATATATAGTAACAATAGTTTTATTTGCCGGCTACTTGTTAAGGAGGGTAAGTCAAGCTCCCGCTTCCCGCCTTTTCTCCCCCACCCCTAAAGTGATAGTTTGATTGCCGGCTGCTTGTTAACGTAGGGTCAGTCTAGCTCCAATTATACCTTCCCCTCCCTCTTTTTCCCCCCCCCCCCAAAGGGACGTGTGGGGGTTTGCAAACAGAAATCA